>VXAU01004934.1:299022-369406 GCA_013399695.1 Formicarius rufipectus
AGACGGCAGGCTGAATTTGTGATGGCAATAAACCAGGGAGCTCACTGCTTGGTATGCACCTCTGAAAGAGCCACAGGAAAGTCTCAGTTTGATATCATTTTTACCTGGAATAATGGTTTCTAAAAAAGAACTGAATTCACATAAGAAAATGAGGCAGAAGCAATTGACTGCTTGTTAATGTCTGTATTTTCTACAAAATACTTAATTGCTAGGTACAATTTCCATATTCCTAAGGTTTTATTTCATATAATCACCCTATATCACTCTGCATATTTTAATGGTAATGATGAATCAGTTTCCAAAATATTTTTTGTTTCATATGTCCTTTGTCTCATCCATCCAGATCCTATTCTATGGGAATAACAGTACTATTTTCTCACTCACTGGAATAAACTTCTTGCAGCATTTCATAATTACAGTATCTGAGCCAAAACAGAGCTAGTCTGCTGCTGATTCTTTTAAAAACTTTGTCAGCAATTATATTCACACATTATTTTTAGTTTCAGTATGCAGAATATTTGATGTTTGGATTGGAAACTGAGGGACACAAGGGTCATTGAGATCAAGCTCCTGCAGTTCTCACTGAAAATATGCTAAATGTCTTCTGTAAACATACCTCATCTAGAGATAAGGTTTTGTGACCTCACTAATGGAAGGCTGCTGTAGAATCTCACTTTATAAACCTTCTTTTAGTTCCTAAATGAACTTGACTCAAAACCTGTTTACACCCTTTCATGAACATGGACTTCTGGAAATTCCAGGTTTGATCTCACCAACTCTATCAATGAGAGCTGCTCAGCTTTTCCTCTCTATACTGTTAATTATCATCTTATTGCTACCACTCTGGGCCTCCAATTCATATTCTGAGACTCTACTTTCCCATCTGTTCCCCCCACTGCCCCAGTGACAATGAATGCCTCATCATCATACAATTCTTTTTTAATCAGTACACTTCAGGTTTTTACAATTAAATATAACACCAAATAAAGCAAGTCCCAAGGTCTAGGACTGATGACTTCCTACCACCCCACTAATGGATTTTTCAGCAGAGACAATGCCAGGTAGGTTTAGAAGTCCTTATTCACCCTCACAAAAGCAGCATTAATTCCTATGTTCAAGGATTTTAGTAAGAATTTCCCCTGTCGTGCTACATCAAATGCTTTTAACGAAGATAATACATTAATTTTCTCATATTTTTCTTGTTGAAAATAAAAATATAAGGTTAATTTTCAAACAGTTGCATTTCCAAAATTTGTATTAGATTTTATCCCATTTTCAGTTAAAACCACACCTTTAATCTCCCACCCAGTTTTGTTTCCAAGTCTTGAGTGTCAAGCAGCCTCTCAGTTGGTACAGATCACTTTCCCCCCATAAATTCTTACTCCATCTCTCATCCTAATGGGATACTAGACTCTTTAAAATCAAACTTCTTGTTTCAAAGGTGTAAAAGAATAAGGATGTTTAACCCTTTGCTTTTAATTTCTTCATATATTCTTACGCAGCTGAACTTTTGATAGTGCTCACTTTAAATTGACACCCTCGAATTTCCAAGCCACAGTTGCATTAAAAATGCACTTGGGACTCTTCCAATAGCACTTCAGTCCTTCTCCAAAAGAATAGTGAGCATTCACTGAAATGGCTGGGATATCAGTTTAAAACACACAAAAGAAAGTGTTCCTTTCTTCAGACAGTAGTGAGCTTCTGGAACTTGCTGCTGCTGGAGACCATAGAGGTAAACAGCATTAGCAGCTTCAAAGCTGCAATAAACACGAACTGAGATCTATAAAGGATGCTAAAAGGACTCCCCTCTACCACCCCTTGTATTGCAATACAGGTGCTGGGGCATACAGGAGGGATGGGCTGCAGAAAGCAGCTACATCTGTGTGCGCTCTTCCCAAACAGTGCCTTCTACTGCTGCAGCTGGGAGAGTACCTGGTGAGATGGGTGACCAATGGGCCCCCCATGGAATGCTCCTGAGGGTCTCACACCTCTCTCACAGGCAGAATGAAAAGTTCAAGGTTTTGTTGGTTGGTTGTGATGCTTTCAAGTTAAGAAATTTCAGACATCCGTCACAGGTGAGTACCTGTTTTCTTAACTGCCATTAATCAGTTCCTTTTGTTTCTCAAGTCTGTATTTTCAAAAGTGCAGATTTTTCCTTGCTTATCCTGAATCAGCTTGTATGAGCATGACCCAGTAATGTCCCTGCCACTTGTCCTTACTCGTCACCAGTTATTAAGTTTAACCAGCACAATCTCTTCCTGACTTTGTGATCATTTGGTGAAGAAATAAATGGGCTGTCACATCCAAGGATACTTGGATTTGACTATTGTAAGCTGAGTTTGTGTCTGGGATGTTAAAGTTTCACCTAATGCCTATGTACACTTCTCTGTAGAGTCATATTAAAGAGGCTACAGCTACATTCAGTCATCTGTCCAGCAGTGGCAGAAGCCTTAGCACCTTTTTAACAACTTTCTCCAAAGTGATTTGGAGCCGAAATTTCATATGTAGTAGGTCTTTCTTAAACATTGCATCACAACATTAATATACAACACAGAATCTCACTGCTTTCACCTTTTAGTATTCTTTCCTATTGTGTTTCCACTGACAATATGCTGTTGTACTAAAATACTGAAAGTGTATTTGATGTCTTAAGATAACGCATATTAAAGAAAAATGCCGCTGCTCTTAGACTGCATATATTTTTCGCATCATATGAATGAGTTCATACGGAATACAACCTCTACATTATGCTTCCTGATCTCACGATTGTACTGAGGGAGGAGGTACGCAATAAGGTACTGCTTTCAGTCCACAGAGCAGTCCAAAGAGCTACAACAGGACAAACTGCCCCACATTCCATGTGTTTGCAGCATAGTATTCAATGATATTGTTAAAATTTACTTCAGGGTTAATACTCCTCCTTTATCAGTTCTACTTTTGAAAGTACCACTCATAACATAAATGCTTCAGAATTTAACTTTTGCTCTAACAGCTTCTTTAAAAGCATAGCCAATTAAAATCTTCCTAATTTCTATCATTAATCTTAAATTATTTTTCAGAAATTTAAATGCTAAATTAAATATTTGCCAGTCTAAATCTGCTCAAATAAAATATTCTCCAGACATCATGGTTTTACTTACATTTCAGAAACACTCCAAAACAGTAATAACACACTGAAATGGTAGAAAGAACAGCATTTTAATCTAGTGTTCTGAATTTATTTTTGGGAGGCTCAGAAGACTAAGAAGCTTTGAAGTTATGTTGCTTCCACTTTCATTCTTGTTCACTTTATGATATTTACAATTTAATTACAAATTCCAGGCTGTGAAAGATAGCCAGCCATAGCATACAAAGCCTGTCTGTGAAAGTAAGATGTCTGATGATGGATATTGCAGACTGACAGATACAGTGGGCTTCTTTTTTATCATATTACTACATAGGAGTTGACAAAAAACAAAACACCTTTTTTTCACCGTAAGAAACCACTGATCCAAACCTGAAGGCTTTTCATAGGTCTACCATGATGAAGAACCTGGTGATTACTATGATAATAAAAACATTGTTTAAATTATAAACATTTGCGTGTAGCTCACACTCCACATTCATGACATATAGTGCACCTTCTCTTCTCCCACCTGCCTTCTCAGATCAGAGGTACCCTGGTAGATATGTATCCAGGAGCCTTGGGTACCTGGTTTATACTCTTCTCTATCTGAACAAAGTCTGGAGCTGTGGAGATTCCATGCCCCGAGTTTGGAAAAAAGTTGGGAGATGCTGTTCATCAGCATGGTCAGAAGTGTTTCCATAAGCAGAACCTTCAGGAACAGCTATTTTCACTGCAAAACATCTGGAAAATAGACTTCCAAAACGTTCACTCAGTAAAGACAAAAGAATAACAAAAACACATACTGCTGTAGGTATTCACGTCTTTCTTGAGGCATCCAGCTCAGATGCCTACACTGGGAGGTGAGTGCCTTCAGCATGACACAATATTCCAAAGAGTTCCAGTACAGAGAACAATTACTTGTTCAAAACAGCCCTGTTTCTCCTGACTGTATACATAAGATACTCAAGAGTAACTACTTTTGCAAATTGAGTTTTTAGATTCTTACTATTTAGTAGCATAGGTATCATTTTTGTTTACAGTTTTAATAACTATGACTTGTAATAGTCAAACAGGCAGTTTAGTCCTCCATGTTCTGAGCAATGCTTGCGGAATCCTTAAAAAAGCACATGGAGATTTGAATATATCAGACTCTTGCACAATCTTCCAGGGCTCACTTTAGCTTGGTATGAAAGGACCTATTTGGATTTTGCAATCTTAACTCTTCAGAATCTGAGGCTAAATGCAAAGAGTAGCTGAAAGCTTCTAAGGAATCATAACAATAAAAAAGCAAGTATAAACTTTGGATTCAAATTTTGTCTTCCAAGTCCTGACGTGGACACAGATCCCAAAGCCAAAAGCAGCCTTGCTGAACTACTGAAACTGCCTTTTTTTTTTTTTAGTTACTAAATCTACTTTTTCTATGCCTTCATATAGCTTTATAGGTTTTCAAATACTATGCCCTTCTAGCCAAATAATTCTGTATGTCAAATTATTCTTATGGGTCTGATTTTCATGTAATGAGCTTGGATTTACATTGGTACAAGCTCTGTACAAAAGTTTTGGCTGTCTGGAGTTTTTTAACCCAGGAAAAAGTAAGGGCTGCTTACGAGGTCTTTGCCTTTTTGATACAATCTAGTCCTCCCAGGCAAAACAGAGCAACCCTACAAAGAATGACTCCCAGATGTATTTTAAACCAGCACAGAACGTTATCCCAGGATAGACTGCATTGCATTCATGATTTCGTGGTGCCTTCTCTGGGAACCTCTGTCTGCTTTGCTTTTGAAAGACTGCACTGGCTTGCAGATCGATACTGGTCATAGTTGAACAGTAATTAGGTGCCTAAATAAACAGTATTTTGGTGTCTAGTGTGATTATAGATTCTCTAAGGTATGTGAGTTATTCACAGAGATGGCAGATATGACATACGACATACATTAGATCCACAGCCTTCTCAAGCATTTGGAGGTTTTGTTTTACACACCTATGTTTAGGTATCTGATTTTCTCCCTATGGTTCCAGGAAGAAAAAGCAAACCCGTGTGTAAGCAACAAAAAAGGAGCAATAGTTTTAATTTTAAGCAGACAAAAATCATGATATTTATATGTAGTGGCTTTATATTCTTCAACTTGACATTTGTTAAGTTTATGTGCCTCTTTCCTTATATTAAGGTATTTACAAGTGGCTTTTTTGCTTTTTTTGTTATAGTTTGCGTAACACAAAACAATTCAAGTTAAGTATTAACAAAGCAGCTTCTACACATGCTTTACTAATGTCCACTGTTAAAACGAAGATCAAAACTGTTATCTAAATCAATTGAATTCTATGTACTATAATGTCCCGTGATTTTACAAAGTAAAATAAACACCTTGTTAGGGTCCAAATTAAAAGTACAGAGTGACAGAAAGCACTGCAGAAAATAAGATTTCATTGAGCAAACCTGATTTAATGTGATAAGCTCTAAATAAAGCAACATAAATCCTTCTCAGTTTATGTCTCACTGGTTTTGCTGCACCATTTTGTTTTGCCCCGTTTGTAAGTGACTGTTCAGCTATTGCCACCTAGTGATGAGAAGTAAAACAGGCAGAAGCAGCAGAACAGTAAACAACCCATAAGGAATGCATATTTACAGTGTAAAAACGGAAGACAACAGCATAGAAATGAAGCACGTGTGTATTTCCAGAAGAAGCATACCAGGCAATTTGGGTAGAATTATACGAAATATTTAAATCGAAGCCTATGAGATGGAATTTAATAGAGTAAAATTAACTTATTTTCACCGATACATGATAGATTCATGCATCGCCCAGCTCTTGTCATTGGCTTGTTCAGTGAATTCATTGCAGTAATTAAATAGGTTGTAAGGGGTTTGTGCCTTACCTGTAAAATAATAGATAACTATGCATTTTGCAGCGGATTAACTGGTTAATGTTGGAATTATTCCTTCAAGACTCAAAATACTACTATCCTTCCCGTGACTTTGCTTTGGAGCTGTCAAACTGACATGTCCTCTTAGGACTCTTATGTTCACCTCCAAGTTTCTCCCTAACTGAACAGCACCTGGAAGCATCAGCCAGCCAGGAACAAATTCTGTTTGCCCAGACCTGCCACAGATGTGCTAAAAATATACCATCCTATAAGCCAACATGAAATCTGCACCACTGCCACTGGGGCACAGACTCGGGCAACACTGATGCAAGAAATATTGCTGTCCAAGTCAAAATGCAGCCTGTGTCCCACAGGCATCAAGAATAACAGTGTTTTCTTCCTGTCCTCTGCCTTTAGTTTCCAGGGACCACCCCTAAACAAGCTGTTTTCCATTACTGGAATCCTATAAACTTCTTTCTTTTTCAGTTTTGTAACAAACTCTTATCCGTATTTCAAAGTTACACAGTACTCTCCAAACGTCCCAGCATGATGTGTCAGAACTTCGCCATAGCCCAAAATTTCCAAGCAGCCCCTGGTGGTGACTCTAATTCTGGGTGCTTTTTCAGAGACAAGATATAGTAACTGAACCCTACCCATTCAAAGTATAATTTGTATTTGCTAATTTACTCCTAAGACTGGTACCAGGTGACACAGAGCATAGGACAGAGGGAACACAGATGGTGTGGCTCTCTTTTCCTCAAGTTATTACATATATTTTCTCATTACACAATACAGAGACTGAACCCCCAAATACTCAAAAATTTTGGACTGTGTTTATGTAATAAACCCCCTCGTCCACTTTCCTTCTGTGGTGTAGTTATATCTCTCCTACCCTCCTGACAGGAAACTCTACAGGAGGGTAAAAAAGTGAAAGCCAGGGAGGGGGAAGGGCTGGAGCATGCCCATCACTAGATATTCATAGAGTCATAGAATGGTTTGGGTTGGAAGAGACCTTTGAAGATCCACTAGTCAGAACTCTTGCCATGGGCCAGGACACCTTTCATTACATTAGGCTGTTCAAAGCAACCAGTTGGTTTCTACAGGGTCTCCAGGGATAGCTAAAAGTTACTCCATGTTAATGTAGCTGAGATAGTAGAGTGTTCTCAGCTTTTCTTCTCCTCATTCTTGTGCTGGCCATTAGCAGGCACACCCTGAAATTCAAGCAGGTTTCCCTCTCTTCTACCAGGGCCATAGAGTTGATGCAAACTTGCCTCTCCCTTCCCTCCTTGGGCATGTGACAGGCACCCAGCTGGGAACTTGCTTTGGGAAAGGCAAAGCTCCTGACTCTTCAGAGAGGTGCCTGAGATGTGACAGAATGCAGAGCAAGACAGACAAAGGTGGGATGTACCCACTCGGAGCAGTGAGCTGATACCAAAACCAAGGCATCCCTGACCCAAACATAAACCACAAAACACACCTTAGTTTTCCTGATTTTGTCTCCATCGTAGGATGGCATGTTCAAAGTACTCATTTTCCACAGGATACCACCCTGTATCGTGCTGCAAGTGTACAGCACTTTCACTGATTACCTCATTAGGGGACGGAATTTTCAGTGTAATTACTCAAATTTGCTCTCTAATACTAGTACATCCCTCAGAGACAGATTTTATCTCAATGTGGTTGAGATAAACAACATGGAGTTGGTTGCAGTGTGATTTTCAGCACAAGTGTTTTCCTGAACCTCAAATACATTTACAGATATATATTCTTTCTCTTAATTCTGCCACAGTAGTTCTTAAAGCTTTCCCTGACTTTAAATAAGATGCTCCTGGGACAAGCTATTTGCTTACTTGTTCTTTTTTTAACTTTCTTTTCCATTCTCTAGTTTTGTCTTTAATTATTAACACTTCTTCCTTTCTGGTTGACCTATTTGCATACCCACACCTCAACATTTTCATTACTCTGTAGAAAGGTATCCTTCTGCTTAAGTCCCTTTGCTCTACTAGAAACATCACCCTTAGAAGGTTAAGTCAAGTTTTTACTTCTCTCATAAAATGAGAACGAACATGTTGGAAGGCTTTCAACCAACCTCCATCTACTATAGATGAAGATGAGATGGACATGGAATCAGACTATACTATGTAGGCTGCCTTACACCTTCCTATCAGGTATCACACTCTGCCAGCTATCAGAGAGGACATCAGACCTGTCAGGCACATGGGCCCATGTAACATCTCCCCAGTTCCCTCAGGTGGGTCTTATGCACACAGCATTCACTCTGAATGAGTCCAAAACCTGCCACCTCTTGAAACACCTGTGTAAGAACCGGCTGGCTGCAACAGGGGAAACTGAGCACCATCAGAAGGGGGTATCACTGCATCCATTCTCCACCTTCTCTGACATATACTGCCACAAACAAGACTGTACATCCTAGGACTCAGGCCCTTCCTGTGAGTGAAGTGCTTGGCATAGCTGGAGTCTGGCTCATTACAGGATAAGAGGTTTTATCTAATCTTACTCAAAAGTGCTAACAGAAAGTTCAGGTAGCTCAGACCAGTGCTATCGCCTGTTAGACCAGGGACCTAATGTCTCAGCTGGATAACATCTACAATTTTAAAACTTTTTTGTTTTGAAATGGGAAGAAGTAATGCTTCAAAAATCAGGATTACCAAAGAAGTCATGCCAGGTGGTAGACCAAAAAACCTATTTTTCTTTCCCTCACTACAGTTTATAAACAGGACATACACATTAACATACATTTCTTTGCTCATTTGATACCTTTCATAGCTAGGCTGTCAATCACCATGCCCTTCATCCCTTTGAAAATATTTTTAAATATCCAAAGTAAACATAAATAGCTGTCAGCAAAACTCCATCAATCAGGCCACTGGCTACTTTGCAGCAACTTTATATAAATGACTGCTGAGAGGCAGTGTCAGGAAAAATCAGGCCATATAATTTTACAAAGAAATATCTGTTTCTCATGGTTGTTTTCCCCTTACACTCCTCATTAGGTGCAGATGACCCTCCAGTTACAGCTTCTGCCTTAGTACTCTCCTGCTACTAAACAAAATTATTTTCTCCATTCTTTGAAGAACTGATGTCAGTAAAGCACCTGAATCCTAATCAGTTGTTGAAGGGAATATGTCTTGTTTTATGCAGTTTTGAATTCACTTTCTATATAACCCTCCTAGGCAAGCACTGGTGAGACACAGTATACAGAGTGTACTTAGTAATACCCTTAACTTGCAGAACAGTTTGTGTTTAGATGCTGGCTAGATAGGAGACAACAATGTAGCTAAAAAATAAATAAATCTTAGTGATCTTACAAAAGATCTTTGCTGCTTCCCCTGCCACCCCCTCCCTCAACACAGTACTTTTTCACTGACAAGCACTTCATTCGAGAGCTCTCCCTTACTGTGGGGAAGATTTTGCAACAGCAACTCTTCACTGTGGGCCCAGACAATAGATAGAGCTGCAGCATCCTCAGATTTGCTGCTTTTCTACAGAAGCACAAGTGTCCTCACAAAGGCCAAGTTAAATATATGTGCAGTCTTTGTAACTGGGTCTTTTATATCCTTCAGAGTCCATCCCTTCTTGCTAAACAAAAAAATGTCTTGGTTCTCTGAGAGCTACAAGGTCCAAAATAGCTGCCTGCTTGTATTGGAAAAAGGTAGATGAGCTTCTATCTGCTTAACAGGGTTATGTTACTCAAGGCTTCTCTCATACTATATTTGAATGGAAACTGTTATTTAGTTTAAAAATGTACAATTTATGATCTGCTTTTTATTAACTAAAAGAAAAAAATTTTAGGCTTAGTACACAAGGAAGAAAGCACAGAAAGATAAGCGACATTTAAAATGGAATGATTTCCTAGCAGAGGCAGTAATTACAGTTGCTTTAACTACACTTAAAATGATTTATGATTTTGAGTCACCACAGTGTAGATTTTCAAAGGCGTTTAGCTCCTGAAACATCTAACAGTTGCTTTGTAGATTATTATATGCCTAATCTCTTTAAGTATCAAAGTCCCATGTACTTGTTTGTCCACTGCATCAATAAAGGCTTTGAAAATCTAAACTAACTTTTAAAAAACTTATTAGAATTAGCAGATCTCATCCTCTCCCATGTTTTTTCATTCACCAGATCAGAAGAGGAAAAGTTCTTTTCTTTTTTTTTTTTTTCATCTCTGGACTGGCTTCTCAGCTGTGAAGTGAGATCTAAAACACAGGGTATGTAACGGAAAACAATCCACTGGGACAGAACAGTTTTATTGGATCTGGAGAAAATCCAGTTAACTTTATAGAAACCTAATTCTAAAGGGATAGGTGGTCATAAAAAGTAACAACTGGGATTCACCTGCTTTGAAATCTTTCAGTGGAGCTGCAGGCAGTGTTGGGTGTGGAACCTGAGCTCAGGCTCAGTGGGTCATGGTGCTCAGTGACACCGTATCCTCCTGGCTCACATGGGGCTCGAATGCACGAACCTCACCTGAACTATTCCACACATTAAGGGAGGTCATCGCTAGCTACTGACTAATTCAGTGAACTAAAAACAGCATCAGCACAGGCAGAGCCTTTTATAAAATGGAAACTTCTCAAGGAATATAAGGATGCTTCTACTCCATCTGATGATACAACAGATTTGATTAGAGTGTGTTTTCTTGTTTGACTTAAACTAATCTAAGATTGTGCTGCTGTTGGAAAAGCTGTGAAGTTCTTCAGTCCTCTCCCATTCCTTCATAATTCCCATCAGTTCTCCTTGTGAAGGCATTAGTTAGGGGCAGAAATTTGACTTGGGTAGTGTATGTCTCTTAGGGCTACAGTGTTACCTTCATTAGAATCAGTTGTGAATGAGGTTATGAGTACCCCCACAAAAGTACATGATCATTATGGGAGGCTGATGGGTGTTTAAACAGGGAGAAGATGAAAAGGAAAATAATGTTTCTAAATTGAAAAAAAAATCATTTAAAAAAATCAAACACATGCTTTTCATAGGTATTACACAGTTAAATAGCTTTCCCAACTCCTCATATGCATCTACAAACATCTATAACACGCACTGCATTTTATAGTAAGCATTCTTCAAAGCCACTTTTCTGGCTGAGCCATTATTGAGCTTTGGATTTTGCAGGAACAGACACATTTTAGGTCTAATTGCAAGCACAGCCAGAAAATGAGCTTCAAGACTTAAAAAGCCAGGGCATGGTGCAGGCACATTAATTCAGAGTAGCCAAAAAACCCCAGAAAAACCTTCTAGAGCTATTATAAGTAATGCTAGATTCAGGTTCATCTGCAAATGCCAAAACAGGTACTTATGGAGTCAGCTCTAGTCTGTGAGACACGAATGTAACATTTAACATATACTTACATATGCAACACTACTAATTCTCAATAATACACAATCAGACAAAAAAAAAATCAACCTAAAATATCCATATATGTGGACAACAGCCTGCATGCTGTTATTATCAAGCAACTAATGCTACTCATATTTGTTTCTGCGAGGTTTCATCAGCAAATGCAATATTGAGCTGGTATAGAACGTTAACCTTCTTCATACAGGACACAAAGAAAGCCAAATGGAAAATTAATTAAAAAGAAAAATGAAGACATTTCATTCACATAATTCATAGATAATCAATAACACTTTATTTTAAAAAAGTGAAATAAGTGTTCATGAATATGGACGTTGTACCTAAAAATTATTCAAAAAAGACAACAGTAATTTATGACTGATAAACACACAAGCTCCACACTTTACTATTTAAAAACTGAGGTTTCAGAAACAATCATGTCATAATTTTGAGAACTTAATTTTTGAATCACCAATGTGGGAGCAAGCAACACTGCCCAGAAGAAACACTTGGTGATAGAAATCAGAAAGAATGGAAGCAATGAAGAATTCAACCCTTCATACAATTTCTGTCTGTTCATGGTCTCTGGCTTCACTAGAAGGGAGAAGCTAAAGGCAGACTACAGAGGTGGGACTTAATTCAACTAAATGCAGCTGATCCCATTTCAGCTTCTCAGACTGGATGGCTTATAGTCAATATAAAACAATAAGAGCTGGTTCATCCCATTTTAATTGTGACACCAACAACAGATCACATATGGCATAAACTCTCACAATACCTATTTTTTTCCAGTGACTCTAAAGGGAACTTGATGTGACTAGCATATTCAGCAAAGGTCTGAGTTCAGAAAGATATCTAGATAAGAAAACACTCTTAGTGAAAACCCCCAAAATAGTGATGTTGACTTTGTTCACAGGCTGTTTTTTTCTCCATAATTCTCTTTCAAGACTAGCAGGCCTTGCAAAATACAAAGCTACTAGGAGAACACAAAGTCATTTCTTACCACCTCCAGCTTGAAGGATGGTTATTTATTTTTGTTTGTGAATATAGACAATTTATTTTCCTAAAAACTGTTTTAAATACTAAATTTAGCCACATATATCTAAAATAAGAATCCAAGTGAAGATCTGAAAACACCTTATAAAAAGGACAATAAATCTGTTAAAGTTACTGTACCTGTTCCTTCTAGACCTCTAGTGTTGGAAAGAGCAATGTTAATGCTCCTGGAAGCTGCTTCTGCTATTTCTCCTGCAAGCATCAGGAGTGGAGGAAAGCAATGGAGATTAGAAAAGAAAGGTATCTGCAACTCCTGCAACAATGGATGCTGCTTATAGGCAAGATAAAATGAAGTAGGTCTACAGGATTGGTTGACCTTTTGTTTTTGGTTTTTGCCATTTATCTGTCACAAAAAAGCTAAAAAAAAAAAAAAAAGTTTCTGGGGAAGGTTGTCAATAAAAAGAATAACCAGGAAATGCCTAAGCAATATCCATAAAACAATAAACTTGGAAGTAGATCTAGAGAACTGCTAAGATTTTTCAGTAATAGAGAGAGGATTATGAACTGAAGTACTTACAGTAGTAGGGGAAGTATTGAACAATGCTGTATTAAAATTGTATTAACGTTGACCTTTCCTTTTATTGAACTTCATGAGATTGCTGTTAAACAGTACTGGCCCCAGTATCAGCCCCTGGGCTATACTGTTAGTGACTGACTTCCAGGGAGCCTTCATGCTGCTAATCACAACACAGTCAGCCAGGCAGCTCAGTTTTCAAACCACCTCACTGTGCATTAATCTCATTTGTATTTCATAATTTTTTTCTATGATGACATTGCAGGAAATATTGTCAAAAACCTTTCTAAAGTTTAAATAAATGTCATCCTTTGATCTCCCACTGTCCACCTTGTCAGTTATCTTGTTTTTGAGGGTTATGGAGTTGGTGCAGCATGATTTCCCCTTGATACAAACTGGCTGACTGCTCCGCAACATCTACTTTTCTTATGTATGGAAATGGATTATAGGATTATTTGCCCCATCACTTCCCCAGGGATTATGGTGAAGATTACTGGCCAGTAGTTCCCAGATTCTCTTTCTTGCCCTTCCTGAAGCAGTCCTATTTGTTCCCTTCCAGTCCGCAGGAACCTCCTCCAGTTGCCATGCACTTTCAAAGACTATCAGGACTGGTCAGACTGTGATGCCAGCCAGCTTCCTCAGCTTGTGGTTGGATCCTGTCAGGTTCCACAGATCCATGTATGCCCAGTTTGTTTCCAGTGTCCCCTAACCTGTTATCCCTGTACCAAGGCTAAGGCTTCAGTTCAGGCCCTCCCAACTGGTCTGTAGGACTCAGGATTCCTGAAGGTACAGATGGAGGCAAAGGCAGCATTGACTGCCTGGGTCTTTTTCCATCTCCCTCACCATCACTTCCCTTGCTGATGAGTGAAGTTTGCACAGTGACTGAGACCTCTTTCAGGATGGGCTTTCAAATTGGAGGAATAAATATGTAGCAATAGATTATGCAGAAGCATTCTCAACCCCGAAACCAGATAAAGGACAAACTGTAACACTACCCTTAAGAGTTCCACAACACTGAGTATGACAAATCTAAACTTAAATTACATTATTACTGGCTTCTAAAGAGAGAACTGCTGATTTTCTAGTTCCAAAATGGATTTAGAATTGGACTTGTAGACATATGTTTTGTTTATCCTCAATTCGCTGGGCAGAAAAATTACATTTCAGACCCTGAAAATCCATCTTGTGAGCTTAATTTAGTTTCTAGTATTCTGCTTTTCTTGTCATCTTTCACTTTGGCACCTTTTTGTGATAGTAGCTCTGCTGAAGATTAGACTTTTTACTTTGGAATAAAGCCTCAGCAACTAGTAGAAATTTAATGCTTGAATGATTCTCCACAGAGGAGTCAGTAACTGTCCATGATCAATTGAAACAAGTCTTACCAGAAGTACTTTAATGTGACTCATTGAACAAACTAGGACTGAGTTTTAATGACCTTTATGGTAATTAAATTTATGTCCTGCTGGACAGACTGGTGATTCAACTACGCTGGACCATGAATGCCCTGCCTACATTAATACCTGGGAGTGTTCTCTGGCCATGAGGCCAGATACCATCAAAAAGCTACAGTAAAACTTCATCTAAAAGCTGGTTGTGACATCCAGTTCTCTCCTGACTCCTCAGCTCTTGCCAACTTCTGAACTACACCTGAGAATTCTTGGGGGGGTTATCCTGGCAAACTGAGAATGAAATAAAGCAGCTACAGGACAGAATAGACAGGCCAGCAAGAGACTGATGAGTTTAAAGATCCCAAACAAATTAGGAAATACAGGACAAATGAGATTACAGTCAGAAAGATGACACTCGATGACCGTCCTTCTCCTTACCACTACACAAACTAAACATTATGCTGAGAAATTATTTTGCCAACCCTTTATTGCTTGCAGCACAAATTACCCCTGAAAAGGTTTACTCAGAAAAGCAGATGATTCACAGCATATTTAGTGTAGAAATGCTCCATCTCCAACATATTCTGCAGTTAAAGCGTGTTGCCATTACAGCCAACATGAAACAGTAACTCCAAAGACACAAACAAAACACCACAGAAAGTCACAGCAATTCCCTCAAGCAGTTTTAAAACAAATAAACAAAACCCCCTGTATTCAGTGGGTCCTTGTAAGAGGAGCCACTAGTTTCTATCACATAGAATATACATTGCTTAACTACAGACATTTTTTCCTGACAACACTAATGTCTTCCAGTAATAGACTGGAAGGATTTCCTATTTTAATAAATTTTAAATTTAAGTGCAACTTCAGTATATGATTAAAAAGCATGAACAAGACATTTGCTGGGTCTTCAAAATTGTATCTGAATATAATACTACTTCTTAACTTTATGTTGCAGCTATACATTACTATACCCTGTGCAAAGAAGAATTTAAACTGATTTCATATTGTGAAGCACTGCGTAACTTCAATTTCCCAGAAATCCTGGTAAAATACGCTCTGAGCTACTCCAATCAGGCTCCTATTTGAGATCCAATATCTAAAATGCATAAAAGCCACATTCCAAATTAACCACTCTTAATTAGTAACAACGAAGAAGACTAATACGAGAACTACAGTTGTTTAATTTTTTTCTTAACAAAAGCCTGAATATATGAATTCAGTATCTATCTGCTTACAGATGGTTTACCAGAAGTGCTAGAAGAATTTCATTCAAAAGAGCATCTTTTACCATGAGAAGCTTAAAAAAAAAAAATCTTCCAGATAACTAGTTCTGTTCAAAGAGTTTTCATTAGGTAGTCTTTTGTAATTAAGATGAATTCTACTATCTATGCACATCTTCAGGCAAACAGTCTCTGAACCTAAACAGATTAATAAAACACTGATTTTTTACAATTCTTCTTTAAATTAAGCAAGTACTTTTAGAAACTCGTAAACTTGTTTAGGAACTGTAAGACAGCAAAGAAATGAAAATAAAGAAAACACTGAGATTTATTTCAGATTCCAAGATTGTCAGGTGATTTGGATACAGTATGTTCGAGTTAAATGTGTAAGGCTAAGTCAAGTATAAATAGCTGAAAGTTGGTTCCCTAAACAAACGCTATAGAAGAAAAATATTTTGAGTGATTTATATGCAGTGCATAGACCTATCTGACTGCCAAGAGAACATACTTCAGTGTCATTATCTCTCTTAGCTTATGTGAAGATTGCTCTCCAGAAGAGGAACAAAATCTATATCAGCAAGAAGGTTAAATCAAAGCCATTAAGATAACCTTTAAGTGCAATTCTGTTAAAACACTTTACTTGGCTGATAAGCTTTTGATTACAGCAGATGCACTACTGTAAAACTTTAAAAGTAATGTCTGTTTTTCATGTAATAAAATGGTATATATTTCACAACTCTGAAAAAAAATATTGTACGTAATCTGTCCAATCCATTAGCACAGTAGTATTTCTTTATGGGCCAAAGATGGGCATATTTTTACAGTGATTCTGCCATTCAAGGTGAATCTTAAATCAGATAAAGAGAATAAAAGATTCCATTCTGTCTTGATGGCCAAAGAATGATTTACTTAGAAATTGTGTCACCCCCATAACTGCACATGAAATGAAATGTAGTTACAGCTACTACCATTTGTTGTAAAGAGTGATTGGCTTGTTCCTGAATATTTTAAAACATTTTTGAATGTTCCCTATTTTGCTATTATTTCTTAGGACTTTTATAAAAAGAAAATCAAACTGGATAAATTTTATATTGATACATTTTTTTAAAGATAAGTTGAATATTAATTCAATGCTTCTTCTTGAAAATTATATAAACATACAAAAAAGAATCTATTATGTTTCCCAGAAGATGAGCACTCTGCACAAGTTTTAAGATCTCACTCTACACTTTGATCATTATCCTCTAGAAAGGACACAGCAGAGAGCCAAAGGGTCAAACTGGCAAGCCACGTTACTAATCCAGATTCTTATTATAAATAGCATGTGAAAAAAAGACGGCACATAGAGAAACTTGTGCTGAAATCAGGATGCAAGTGCTGCAATTGCTTCAGAAGGTCTTTTAAGACAGTGAAGTGTACAAACCCTTAGACATTCTAAGATTTGAGGTATATTACTATGTGTACATTGAGTTTTGTTCACTTGAACACTGGAGTCTTTGCTTTAAAGAAGAGTCTTAACATCTACAACTGATAGTGGCAATCTAAATCTATGAGACAACTGAACAATTCTTAAAACAAAGAAATAACATATCAGAAAACAAAACTCCAAACCCTACTGGCAGAAGAAGCCTTCCCAATCTTAACTTCACCTTCTTCCCTATCTTCCCTCTCATTTTCAAAGGACATAGAGATCTTCCTTTATGCCCCACATACAACTTGAAGATGAGGAAGCATCTTCATCACTAGCCTACAAGAACATTTGGCAATCATTCTCCTCAGTCTGTAAAATACCAGTGAACTCAAGAAGAAAACAAGTCTGACAACATGCATCTATTACATCAGATTTCAAAGCACAGGATCCAGAGCTTTTCCATGAATCATCAACCCAACCTTCCTGAAGAAAATGACACTTTGATAGAAATATTCAAGAACTAAAATTCTGAACAGTGTATTGTGAGAAATATGCGTTTCATTCGTGTCAAAAATATAACGAAGTATACTGTATGACTTGCCAAATCACTCAATGGGATTCCAAAAGTATTGAATATTACACATCCGGGTGTTGCGAAATATGCGCAAAGATTTAGCAACAGAGCAACTATAAGCAAGACATGAACTTAGTTTAATATATATAAAGGGGGGTAAAAGAAGAAAGCCAAAGTTAATGGCTAAGTAGCCTTTTGATACAAGATAGATACAATGTAAACAAAAATTAAGCCGGGTACCTCAACACAATAGAGAGAATGACGCAACCAAGATAAAAAGAGAGTATCCCAAGGCCAAAGAGATAGAACTTGAACAATGGAGTGTCTCTAGTAAAATTTTAAGCTACAAATATCGCAATCCTTCCTGACCCACAATTACGAAAAAGATTTAAAAAGGCAACCATTAAACAAGAAATAAAGAATATGTATGTTTTGACTGTATATAAGCAGAGCCTGCGAGCTCTAACGGCGTGCTACTAGCAGAGCAGTGACTCTGTGGTGCACCCAGCGCTGTTTACTTTGTAACTTTCATTACCTCCACAATTAAAACTGTCCTTTTGCTGAGTGACTTGGTCATTTCGGGTGGTCATTTATAACATATATTAAGTAATATTTGTAGAAATACGTAAGTGTGCAAAAAAATACAGGTCAGATCAAAGCAAAATATTATCACTTTTATAATTTCTATTAATAAAGCAGGAGTCATCCAGATCAGTGAGTGAACACACAATCAATCAGCAATGTACCAATGGCATATCTTAACAGAAGGCTCAATAAAAAACTGTAACATACAGAACTAACACCAGCTTGCAACATGACCAGCAAATAAAAAAATCCTACACCTCCCTCTGCATTTTCAATCATCAGGTCTTGGTAACAGTGTTAAAGGGAAACCCAGCCAATTTTTTCAAGTCAGGATGGGAAGAGAAAGAACACTGCGACAAGCTAGTCTTGTCTTCCCTTCTACTGAATCATACTTCTAAAACGCAGCATCAACACAGCCCAGTCTCCCAAACCTCACTGCACAGGGTGCCACTAGGGTTACCATCAGTGAACAGCACTTGTCATATACAGATTACAAGTATTCATTATTTCCATGCAGTACAATTTATTCAGAGAGGAGGTAGGATATTCAAATCTTCACCAAATTAAAGTGCTGAACACAGATCATTATAACTCATTTGAATCAAGACACATACTGTACCCATGATTTTAAGAATCCTTATTAAAACTAATTAGATTTTGGCAAGTCTTTCCCAATTAACATAGCCAATCAAAAGAAAAAAAATAAGTCATACATACTGGCTGTTTTATCTCCATGGCTCATGAAAAACTAAATAATTTATTCATATCAGCGCGGAACAACTTCTGAGAATTTTTCTTATATATAAACCCTTTTCTTACTTTTATTATATTCATTATTATAATTTACATGCAAGTACAGTATCAAATCAACTTACTTATTTTAGAAAGTGATTTTGCTAGACTGTATGCTGGTCTGAACTCCAGAAATGCTTTGAGAGAGTACCTCAAGACTTCTAACTGTGACAATATTTTCACTGAAAAAAAAAAAAAAGCAGCAGTGAATTTGTTACAGAATACTAGCTATTCTGCCGTAAAATCACACTAGGAACCAACATTCTTACTCTGAGTAGCTGTGAAAAGTACTGTTAACCACTGACTTTTGTTACATTAACTCACAGCAAAAACACAGTGCTTTTACAAAAGCAGAGATAACATGTCTCACAGAACATGCAGAGCTTATTTTGGCTGGGAAGACAACACCTGAGACATAGGTATATGTGAAATGGAGGTGTGTCTGGTCCTGGGAGAGGCAGAAAAACACATAGTATTTTTCTCACCTTCTGTTTTTTAAAACTGACACATCAGTGAACAAGCATTATTCAACTATAATACAGAGTACCTCCATATGAAAATGATACAGGAGAGGGGAAAAAAGCCTACAAGATACCAGTAACAGTATTAGAAGTGGATTTTCAGTGCTACTTAAACAAAAATCCTCAACTCGCATTATGAATGGCTTCCAAGTAGAACTAAAACACTAATTTTTTTGCATTTTGACCATTGCAATTTCTGTATTATTTATTCTGCTTTCTAAAGAAAAATTAACATTCCCAGCCAAAATCTCCTCTCTTTGCTATGTATAAAGAGGAAACTCAAACAACAACATCAGCAATCTTCAAAAAAGAAATATAAGTAAAAACTCTACACTTCCCTAACTTAAAATTAATAAATACATATGAATTTTCTTCAGGCTGTTGTGCTTTTGAATGTAAGTCAGCATCGACATTTAATGATGTTTAGCAAATCCATTTTAATTTTATGCCCCTTCAGTTAGTTCAGTTTACCTTTTCTGGGTAGCTCTGTCAAGACACGATCTCCTAAGGTGCCCTCATTGTCCACTCTGTCTTTATACAATTCTTTCTTTTCTCATTAACAACTAAGGGATTCATTATGGAGATTCTTCAGATTAAGAAAAGACACCATTCATTTTTGCATGGTTCTACCAGGATTAAGGTCAGTCATAGCTATGATAATATGTTGAGTTGAGGCCATGTCATCAGGTATGTATAAATTCCACTAATTAAGGTGATGAATCTCTCTATTGACAATAAATCACACTATAATATTGATTTCTGTCTTGTGCATGTGTTAAGTTTTCTTTAAAGATAACCATGAACCAGTAAAAACTAAGATTTAGATATTGGCAGTTGATATTAATCAAGCCCTGAAGCATATAACAGCTCTAAACATTCAAAATGTAAAGAACAAAGTGATATTAAAAGGTTTGTGAAAGAAGAAAAAGGCATATCTGTGCACTGTATTGCTTTAGAAGTGGCATGGTTTCTTCACAGTCATAGTTTCTGTCCTCCACTTGCCATGTGGGAGTGAACACAATAACCCAGAGATACCACTGAATTTGAATAGTCCTGCCTAGGCATAGGTGAACTACTAACTTCATGATGGCACTACACACAGGTGTATCATGTTTCTCAGGTTACAGCTTTCATTTTTGAAGAGTGAGCTTCTAGCTACTAGTTAAGAAAAAAATGTAAAACAAGCCTACTGCATTCAACACACCTCCTTAAGTTTGCACCAAGTCTGAAACAAGTCCCTATGTATGAACTGATATACATCCTTGCACCTACAGGCCTTGATGTGTCACTAGTCACTATTTTAATAGTTAAGCTCTTTAGGATAGAACAAAAGAAAAGAAAACAAGAGATGCATGACTTCAGACTAAATTGCAACAATGTTCTAAACACATGACAGGTTAATGGTGATATAAAAGAATTATAAGATAAAAGGATTACAAGAATGTGGAAAAGTCAAAATGATAAAGATTTAAAATATTTCTATTAAGAGATGACTAGGTTGAAACAAGGAAGTAGGAATTACCACATTTTTCAGAGAGCTTCAGCAGTGATCCTAAAGACTGCAGAGAAAGTCTATGTATTGGTACTTATATTTAATATCTATCTATCTATGTTCAAGTTTGGATAGGGCTTTGAGCAACCTAGCATAGTGGACCATGTCCTTGCCCACAGTAGGATGATTGGACTACATGGATTTCAGAGGTCCCTTCCAACTCACATCCTGATTCTATGACAGCTGTTTCCATTTTAATCGAGATTTCCAGCATCAAAGACAATGGTCTAGAGGACTTCAAGCTTACTCTATTAACCTGTTTTCAAAAGCAAATCAAGTAAACCTTCTCCACTGCTGACCTACCAAATGAAAGACTACACCCATCTTTCCATCATGCTCCATCAATTGCTTATAGGAAGCAATTTGCATTACCTGTGACTTAAGTGCCCTTGAGTGTACAGTAACACATCTGCAGTGGGTTTTGCAAGCATAATGGCTGTGTTCCAGGCACACAAACTACATTCAAGTGTTCATACCTGACACAGCACAAACAATGGAGTATTACTCCTAATGTGGTAATTTGGGAGGGTGGAAAGAAAGCAGAAAGAACTGCTTTTGTTTTGCTTTTTAAAAAAAAGAAAGATCACAGAATAAAGGAGTCAGCTGGGTCGACACAACAGAGTAGCAGTGTTGGAGACCAAATACAAGGCTAATATTTAATGTGTTTTTCCTAACAAAAATGTTGGTGTATAGGGAAAAAAAGAGAAAGAATTTACAGGAGGAAAAAAATAAAAAACAAACATAGAAATAATTAAGGAGCATAAAAGGTACCTAAAAGATAAAAAGCAGCAACTGACATATATGTAACATACAGAGGGTCTATCCTGTCCAAAATAATGTGCTTTGACAATCACCATCAGACTACATCACCTTGGGAGGAACCTGTTCAGGCACTGGGAAGCTCAGGAGCCTTGGGCATGTCTGAGTCACCTAACATGAGATCTGAAAAGGCTTTTTGCATTTTTACTTGGGAAGTAGAATAGGAAGGAGGAAAAAAGCTTTATTTCCTAAGGTGTTGAAATATTTCAGTTACCTCAAAAAAGGTACAATAGAGGTTCTAAATCCTACACAATGTTGCCCTGTGCTATCTTTTAACATTGTATTCCCATTCTGCACCAGAGTTTCAGCTCTTGAAAAGGTACCCATTTAAGTTGATCTGTCATTAAGAAATTTAAAATTACTACTTAAATAATCAATAACACTTTTTTATACAGTTCACAGTTCTTCAAAGACTCGAATTATTGTAGTATTTCCACCTAGAAATGTGAACATTTTAATTTTCATCTGGAAAGGAAGGTACCTAAATTTTAAAATGAGTATATTTTTGTTTCTATAAATGATTTAATTCCCCCTGATCACCTCACAGAAACACATCTTCAGTTTCAGCAGAGATGAACTGGTATTGATTTTCCCACCCTAGAACCTTTTAAGTTCTCCTAGTAAAGATGATCTGCTTGCTTCTCAACAAATCCTTTGTCCTTGAGCTAATCTGTTGCCTATTTTTAGACATATTTCAAATTACAAAAGCCCCAACACAACAAAATATTCTAGACTTGCCATTAGCTTGACTGAAATCCACTCTTACACCTTGTTCCTATTTCTTAACAACTAGAGAGTTAAACCAAATTATTAACTCCTGACATTACAGGCTTCAGTGCAAACCAGGAATTCAAACCATGCATTTGACTACAAAGTGATGTTAATTTCTGGCTTCACAAAAATAAATAAATAAATAAAATCAGCTACACTGAGGAAGTCTGTGTTTCTCCAAACCACTCTCCTCTTATACTCTTTTTAAGTGGGAGTAAAGAAAAATGAAGGTTAAAGCTCTAGAGAAACAACTGTCTTTCTTTATATGCAAAGCATTAAAAAAAATATCCTCTTAAGCAAACAATATGAAATCAAAAATTGAAGGCTCTCTTTTTGGTTCCATCACTTCAGCTCTAATGGCTGACATAATTTAACATAAATCGACTTGATTAAATCTATCTGTGAAAACCAGACTAAGTTCTGACTGTAATCAATTACCAAAAAGGTTAAAAGATATTGCACTAATAGACTATTAAAACAGCATTTCCTACCTGAAAATATAGAAGGTCTTTTCTTAGGGCGCCTTGGATGTATAGGGTCTATATTCCTAATATTTCTTTGAAACTTTCCCTTCAAATCATTTTCTAGCACGATGTCTGGTGGTAGGCTTTTCCGTCTCGTTGATTTATAACGAGTCTGATAGGAGTTCAGTTTGCTCTTAGTCCTGGAGTACAAGCTGCTGTCATCCACTGCCATTATAGGGCACTAACTCTTAGAGCCACCCCAGCAAAGCAAAGCCAGCCTGGACATCCAGAAGTATTCACACTAGTGGTTACAGAGCCAAGCAATCTCGGATGTTCTCATGCTCAACTCGCTGGCTTGGGAAGTTGAGCAGGTTGAGAGGCGTGTGCTGGGACAGGTGTAGAGTTACTGCATCGCCCCCTCCTTACATCACTGAAATAGCACAGGGAGGAGACAGGCCGAAATGATTCATTTGAAAGTTTTGAGGTAATTACGAAGTTCAACAAACCTGAGCTCAGCAGCACAACCTCTGCAAAGGGGAAAATACAATTTAATACGAGGCACTGTCTAGGGCTAGTGTGGTTTGTATTATACCCACAGCATTTCTCAGATCAGTTCATTAATAGTTTATTAACTTGGCAGGCTACACAGGTGCTGCTAAACCTTGTGAAAAGAAAATAGTGTGAGACACACACAAAACAAACCTCATAACCAAACACATAAACAAAAAAAATAACACACACAAACCAAAGCAAATAAACAAAACAAAACAACCAACCAAGCAAACAAACCCCAGGTGCCAGCCTAGGGACCTGTCTGGGGAATGGTACAACCCAGACAGTATGTTTGGTTTTTCAGTCCTGTCCTTTCACAACATTACATTTTAAAGACTGATAAACAGTTCAAATCACAAATGTTTTTTATGGCCACAACTATCAGTTTGGGTTTCTTTCCTCAAGGAGCAATAATGATACTTCCTACTGGAGAAATCAAAGATCTGACAGTGTAATTGAATCCTGTTTCTGTCTAACGGCTGACTAATAAAAAAAAGGCATTTAAATATGTGTATGCCAAAGACGGTCTGTTAATTCTCCATTTAACTAACCTGTGAACCTGCTAATTTTCTTACTGAATTCTATCATGAGACAAAACAAAGTAGTAAATTAGAACTAATAAATCTTCTAAATACATACATTTTGCTGTTAAAACCCAGTAATGCTTAACATGAAAAGTGCATAAAAGCAGTGATAATTCAAAGTGAGAATAAACAATGTTTCAGCCATTGTTACCTAGGGAAAACTAATTTTAACACTTGAAGATAGAACTTGATTTCTCTGATTCTTTTAAAACACATAAACCACAAATGCTTTAATTACTTTCCTAAAGATAGAGTACTCTGTATGACTGGTGTAATAATCAAGAGGTTGGCTGCTCCAAATAGAGTTTTGGTATGAAATGCAGTACAGCCTTTATTATTGCTGACAAAAAGTAAATGGTCCATCTACATGCTTTTGGAAGGGAAAAGGGGAAATCATATATATTCATATATATCTGTGTAGCTTTTTTAATATATTACTATGTTAGAAAATGCAGAAAAATGCAAGGTCTGATGCATTTTGTTTTGTTCCCCTCAGAAATACTGCATTTGGCTCAAAGTTGAAATTATGAATGGAAGGATCTAGCCTTAAATACACTGGACTCAGGAGTCATACTTCACTTTCAGAAAAACTGATAATTTAAACCAAAGTGATTTAAACCAAATCTTGTTGAGTATTCAAAGGATCATGAGCACTGTTTTATGCAGAAATAGGCTTTTGAAAATTCCACTGAACTGTAAAAGAGTCTAGGTGGTGGGAATTAGGTTATAAACAAAGGGAATTTGTATGCCTAAATTGCTCAGTTACATCTTAAAAATTCCTCTAGACACAGGTCTTGATCACTAGAGACCAAAATACTTTACTCATATCCTTCAAATCTATAGCATCTGTGGATCTCATCCACTGTTTTTCCCAGTTAATAAAACTCCCCCCAAAAAACAGGTTCAAGAGGTTTTCCTTGCTTCCTCTTCTCTTCCAACTCCACTTGCTTTTTCAGCTTTGACTGGACCAACACAAAAATACTCAGTCCATTCCTGACAGCCCAACTAAACCAAAGTAAATTAAGCAAAAGCTTCTTAAGCCAACAGAAAATGCTTAAATATGAGCAGATAAATATATCTGAACCATTTCTGAAGACTGAGAAATAAGAAATACCAAATACAGGAAGTGACATTTGAGGAGCTTTACAGTGAAATTTGACAGAAGCTTTACATAAAATTTCAGTATCTTCAGTAAGTGACCTATACACCAGGCTACAGGATATTTTTGGAGACAGAAATATTTCCTTCTGAAAGTACTTCAACACATATAAATAATTAAATATTCATTAGAAGAGTGACTTGCAAGTGACTGTTCCATATTCTAGCTGAGTGATACAATTGCTGCACTATACTATCTTACCTTCTCCAGCCCAATGAATATTCATGTCAAGTGGAACATTTCCAACAGGATAAATGGCCACTGGGACACTCAGATGTGTGACAGTGGTCACACTCTACCAGATGGGGAGAATCTCTCAAGAGCACAGACCCCTGATCCAGCAACAGTGCACAGGAACAGTTTACCCCTGAGTGGCCTTCAGGTGGAAGTCCAGAAGACAGATGAAAACCCCAAACATCTCATCACTACATTGCCTTTTAGAGGATCTGCTCTAGAACACTAACTTTGAAAAATTTATTCAGAACTAAAAATCAAGGCAGGCAAATACTTGTTCTGAAAACTGAAAATCCTAAGCAGATAAAGCAAAAGAATAGGCAGCAGTAAAACAGAAACTGGGGGTGCTGGTGGTGTCTGAAAGTTGTTGGAAATGACATGCCTAAGTGTCATTTTAGTAGACTATTATTTATCCCAAAGATTTACATAAGATCCGTCAGAAGAAACTACCACAAGAAAGTAAGCATTGTTACATTCAGAACTGAATCACGATTGTGCTCAGATTATGAAAAACAACCACAGGAATAAAAATTTGGCTACATGTTAAGCCTTGAAAAGATTGATAAGGCTTCATATCCCTTGGCTCCAGGAAACTACCCAATTGTAGTGTCTGCAGTTCTTATTACTAATTCTTTGAATCAAAGTTTGGTAAATAAATGCTAAAAGGAACTGATGTTTGATAATTGATTAGTGTTTGGATTTCTGTAGTGCAGAAATAAAGATTTGTGGTTACAAAATTAGCCTGGCCTAGGTCAAATAAAAGCCAGTTTTCTCACAGGGGAAATTATCACTAGCTTTTTGTTGTTTAATACTGCAGCAAATCTTGTTATATTTCATGTGCAGTAAGCCAAGTGTTATTATGACTCCATTAGAGATGTCGTTCTCATTTTCAGCTGAGGAAGTATTTGTGCTTAGCAAAATAGTTTCCTTAACAAAAAATGATTTTCTAGAAAATGTTCTCAATGTGTCATCTTGTACAGGCTGGCTTGGAAAATCTGTATTATGGAAGTAAAAAACCAGCACTAACAATGACTTCCTATCTGGTTTGGTAAAGTAACTTCCATATCAGTGTACATGGGTTTATGGCCCTTCCCATCACGCTATGCGTACTAGAGTAGAACGGTATGTAAATACTGCCAAGGGAGGATGAGGCCCCTTAGCCATGTAAGCTGGAGAAACCGCCATGGCAGGAGAGGAAAGTTAGAGCTTTCCTAACATTTTAAGCCAGCACTGTTCAATAAATCACAACCTCATCC
The DNA here is from genome assembly GCA_013399695.1 of Formicarius rufipectus. Taxonomy (NCBI): domain Eukaryota; kingdom Metazoa; phylum Chordata; class Aves; order Passeriformes; family Formicariidae; genus Formicarius; species Formicarius rufipectus. Next base: position 325,805 of record VXAU01004934.1, read on the forward strand.
TTCTTGCCTGTGGCCCATGGAGCTTCCCTCCTTGTTTCATTAGCAAGCACTTTGTGGGGCTGCACAGCAAACTATGGCACACACCTAGGTTACCTCTTGTTCATTTACTCATTTTAAGTCATGATGCCACAAAGGATAAAAAGACAACACTAAGCATTCAGGACAGGGATATACGAATTGGTTCTTTTAGTGACTGTGTCAAGTTACCCCTAGTTAAAATATTTGTAAAACTAAAGTTACAAAGGCAATGTTCAGGCTACTTAATTAATCTCTGTGTGTTTTACAGGTCTCAGATGTATTTAAAGAAATCAAGTTGTTACCAATCAAGCTGAGTATTCTTGGGTACCTGCTTGGCTAGGAAACTCTTGAACAGTAGATACCAACTTAAAAAAACAATTCTGTTCTTTTGTTTCCTGTAAGCACTTATTCCAGGTCTCACCCCCTATACATAGCAGAACAGTCACAGATTTGCAAAGTTATCTGTACCATAAGTCTCTAACTTCTTTTAATTTACATTTCAAATACAAAAGCTAAACAATGCAAAGAGATAAAACCGTGTATCAAAAAGTGAGGAAAATATGCAGCTGTTTGAATCCTCCAACTGTTACTCAAAAAATTATTTGTTTAATTTTCTGGAGTAACCTGGTTGTCTTAATCCATAGGATGTGAACATCTGACACATTCTCTGCTTGAATTAACCCATTTCTTCCAGTCTAATGCTGCTATAAGCAGAGCCTGGATTAGGTACAGCCTTAGCATCCAAAAAAACCTCTCTTTAGTCAAACAACATTTTTCTAGAAGTGAATACAAGAGGAGAAGGTCAACAAATAACCAGCATGGTCATACTCTTAAAGACAGCAAAGGGATACTACTAGGTTCACATTAATTTCTACCCCTGTAGTAAACACTTGAGTCACACAATTGTGCAACTAGGGCTTAGTTTCCAGGCTACACCTTACCTTAGAGAAACTAAATAAGAGTATTAGATGTTTGTCACATCATGCAGTACATTTACAGTTGTAATTTGTGATGGATAGCATTGAATTACAGTCACAAAAAAAAAAAAAAAGAGAAATAGGTTTTCAGCCCAGACAATTCTTCACCTCCCTCAAACAATAATAGATAAAGCATTAAGAAAAGAATGGAGCTTTTACAGAATTGCTTTCTATGTTGGTATGTTATTGAAATATGAATATTGACAAGAGATTACGCTGAGTGTTTCAACTGCGTTGTCCTTCAGCTGAAAGAACATAAGCACCTTTAATCTGAAATCATATTCTTCCTTGCTAACAACAAACTAAATACATGGTTAAAGCTGTAATCTGATTCTGAGATACTATTAGTCTCTTACTGTTTGACCCATATTGTGTACCTCCCATTAAGTGGGAAAGCAGACATCACAGCATTTCATAAACAGAATAATTCATATGTTAATGTCCATTTGTAATAATTTCATTTCACATTGACGTTCCCGTTACATGATAGCTGTCATAGCCTTATTTTTTCATGATGACTCAAAAGTTGATCCTTCTCCTACAGAAAAGCAGCACAAAGCCTGGAAACAGACATTTTCTGACAAGGTAGAGTTAAGAGGCACAGCCCAGGAACCCAGCCAGCTGACAGGGCTCTTCACAGATGGCCTCAGAGCTGTCAGCACCGGGGTGGCAGCCCAGCAGCTGGGCATCTTCCAAAGATCAAAGGCTGAGGGGGGAACTTGCCAGAATCTGCACAACAGTAAAACTTACTTGATATTATTCCACTGCAATCTGGGACATTAAGCCTATGCTCTGGGTACAGTGGTAAGACAAAAAGACCTGAGGCTACACAGGAAATTTACTTAGTGAGAGGTAGTATTATTCCTGAATAAACATGGCAGATGTTCTTGGTTTTCCTATTGCATTCTGTGTAGAAAGTGAATACTTATGAGCAAACTACAAATACCAAGGTTAAAGATTTCAGAGACTATTTTCTATTTGAAACCAATTCCATGTGTACAGCATTTTATGTAAACTAAATTTTGCTAGCACAGATATGTGACATAGTAACACCATTTCAGCTTCTGTAAAAAAAAAAAAAAGTGTTACAGATAGAGGAAAAAAATTCAACATGCTTGAAACTTGAGAGTATTTCTTAGAGAGGATCATTTCCAGGAAAATTTTCATCAATTACAAAGAGTTTATTCTACACTTAATGTTAAGCAAGGCCATTGCCCAAGGTGACCATATAGATGTAGCAAATCCAGTCGTCTTCTTTTCCTTGACATGAAAATTTAAGGATAATGAAAATTCTGCTTTTTATGCATGAGCAAATACATATGTAGCCTATTAATAACACTGACTTTTAAAAATTCCAGCATATCAAAGTTGCATTGATTCAGTGCTAGATAAGATGCAAAACAGATAGAACTGGCTGCCCTGTGACAGAAACAGTCCCTTGTCCAAGACTCTGAACTGACTGTGTTACATGAATTTTGTTAATGAAGAGGAAAGAAGAAAGGCAGACAAACCTCATCGCACCCTTCAGTACACTTGTCCTTTGCAAGTCAATGGGACAGACATAAATCAGACTTCACATGGTTTTCATACATGGCAAGAAGAAAAAAAAAAATCAAAACATGGAACAGTGCATCAGAAGACACACTGAAACAAGTACCACATGCAAAAGAAGTGAGAGGAGAAAATTCAGCTATGTAGTTGTCTCAGATCCTTGTGAAAAGATTTAATTTTGTATCTTTTCCCACCCTTCACATCTTCCTAAAACGTCACACTCTAGTTAATGCAGAGTCACTTCCATCACATCCTCCTTGAATATCCACACCTTTAATCTTAAGAGGTTGTGTATTACAACCTGAGGCAAGGATGTGATCCCAAACCCCCGGGCTAGAACCTCGTTAAGTGCTATGTCATTATCCATACAAACAAAGAAGGTAACAACTATCACCAGCCTTTGAGAACAGTAACAGCTCTTAACTCTTTAATAGGTCTTTCCTGTTCTCAATCTAGATACTACTTCTACATCCACATAATTAAACATATTTTGTGTCATCTATTGCTAATTAAGGGTGAGATTCAGATCATTCAATGCTGACTTCAGTTTAAATCTAACTGAAATCTATGTGCTCAAATCTTAGGAAGAGACTGCCTTCTTGCCAGCACTATTTAATTTCAGAACAAAGACTGTCATGATCCCACATTCATGCAGGTCAGGACCTCTAAATTGCTTGTGGGTTTGGGATTAAAAATAACAATATCAATATTTTGAGCCTCTGAAGAATATAACCTTCCTTTCTCAAATGGGGGAGAATCTCTGCTGCCTCTAGTGGGTTTCAGAACAGCAGAAAGCACTACTACCCAGCTCCAACTGGTATAATCTTCATCTGTACCCACGTGTTGGGGAAAAATGCTTCCTACAGCCTCAACAGTGGTTCATTTCAGAAGTCCAGCAGTCTGAATAGGCAGGTATAGCTTTTATCTTAGTTTTTCATTTAAGACAAATGTAGCCTGGAGAAAAGAGGGCTCATGGGAGACCTTATCCATCTCTAAGACTACCTGAAAGGGGCTTGTCGCAAGGCTGGGGGTCAGGCTCATTTCCAGGGAACAGCTGACAGGATGAGAGGAAACAGCCTCAAGTTACACTATGGGAGGTTTAGATTGAGTATTGGGAAAAAAATTCTTCACCAAAAGGGTGGTCAGGCATTGGAACAGACTGCTCATGGAAGTGATGGAGCACCATCCCTGAAGGCATTTAAAAGACATGTAGATGTGGCACTGAGGGACATATTTTAGTGGTGGACTTAACAGTGCTGAGTTAATGGTTGGATTCGATGATCTTAGGGGTCTTCTCCAACCTAAATGATTTTATGATTCTATGTAAAGTACCTGTATTTTGCCTGAGTCCCAGACAGACAGATGTCATACATGTGCTCAGGTCACACTTAAATCATACTGTTCTCAGAAAAAAAAAATGTACTCATAAGTACTATTAAAGGAACTGGAGCATGGAGATTTTTATTGTTTTTATTTTTCAGTATCAGCTCAGAATATGCTAAGACATTCTGAATATGCTAAGCCTTTCCAGCTTCTTCATATTCTCTCCAAAAGCCCATTTCATTTTAATGCAAGGCACGTTGAACTGAATAGAAAAGCCACATTCAGGTATCATAATTCTGGAGTTTTAGTAACAGTGCAATAGATGTAAACTGATTGCAGATAGTGACAGAAATATAACCTGTTTTATTCAATCAATGCTCTAAATTAGTGGTCTCGGGTTCATCTAGGGATCATAAAGGCATCTATGAAAGCAACAGCATTGGCCAAAGGAGAACACAAACTGCAAAGCGTGAGTTTACCCTTCAGTTTTCTCCAGCAACAACAGCGGTGCTTTATAAAAGATGGCAAATGCATTCCATCTCCCTCAGTCAACAAAACATCCTCCTTCCTAGCTGTCACACTCCCAGGGCAGTCAGAACCATGTGCACATTCTTGATGTTTGGCACACAGACTTGGGTTTAAGGTGATTTGTCTGGCATGCTTTCAGCATGCTCCCCTTTCATGGCAAGTGCAACATACTTTGACTTAATTTTATTCTCTCTAGTATCAATGAAATATTTAATTTGTTCTCTATGTCATTGGCTGTGTTTCAGCTTCCTTAGAACAACTTATAAGTACAAGAGCAAGTACAAGAGCAATCAGTAAGAAAACTAAGAAGTATTCCACCTGAGGCCAGAGCTCTAGAAACACCAGAAAACATCCTTACCAGCTACCTGCCTGATTGACACAACCCCAATGACATGAGTTTCAGCTTCTGCTGCAGGAGTCAATGGTATACAAGAACCACCATGAGGTTGGTACAGCACCATAAAGCAGCAATGTGTAAATGATCTTTAAAGCCTCCACTTCAAGCAGAAACTCCACAGCTGATTTGCCCAAGAGTAATTGTACAACATCAAACTTTGGTACTTAGATAAAAATACTTATTTTGCATTTGAACAATATTAACAAGGCCCACTTACTGCATCTAACACTGCAATACAGTAGCATACTTCTTTCACGACAAACATTTTTCTGTGTACAGACTTACTCCCTCTCTCTGCATTCCTCTTTTCTCCCCCTCTCCCTCTTCCATCTGCAGTAAGGAAGGCATTGCTTTGGCAAAATGAAAATGGCTCAGGGAAAGTTTCTCTACACAAGTTCATAAATGTGGATTTAGAAGCTCTTCTCAGTGTCATAGAAAGAGAGAGAGCAAGAAAGGAACACCTACCTGATTATTACATGTATATTTTGCCACTCACTCTTGCCATACCCAGACTAAAACACGACAAGCAGTACATATGTGTAAAAAAAAATTGGGAAACAGAAAGGTTATGAGGAAAGTCACGGTCTTCAACCCACAGGAAGTGGTGGCCAACGGTAAGTAACTGAGACAGGGTGCTGCCTCGAGCAACAGTGAGCACTGCTTGTCAAGGACAAGCAGGGGCTGATCCCTAAAGCAAGTTTTAAGGGTAAGTGAAAAATGCCAAGTGCGTAAAGACTGAAAAAGCGGGAATAACCCACAAAACATAAAAGGAAGAGTAAGAGACACTGTATAGACTCACTTGAAGTCAGAGATATTTTAATGTACTCTTTGGTCCACCTTGTTTCCTGAAGATGAGAATCTAACTAGTGAAAAAACATCACCTTTTTAAACAATGACATTAAAAGCTCCCAATTTTACTGATTGTTTTCCTCCACCTTAAAGCATCAGCTGCACAACAAGATGGCTCCAAATCATGCCTGAAACATTGTTGCTGGACAGTACTGGAAAAACATAATGTTCTATTACACTGTTATAAATATGACATAATTTATAGAGCCTGTATAACAAATGTTAGATTTAAGGGAGTGTGTCTGTGCATTTTATATAGATATTTAACATGGCTAATAAAACTGTACTATAATTTTCCATTAATATTCAGATTAAGACCCTCAGTGGACTCAGCTACTTTTAATACAAGTAGAACAAGAACAAACTAGAAAAACGTTAAAAAATTTGGATGAGATTATTTGTGACCATGTACTGGTCTGAATTAACTACAATTTAGACTAATTTGACAGTTAATTTGCAAGAATTACAGTGAATGCCTTCAAATACATTCAAAAATATTAGCAGGAGAGAGTAGTTGTGTCTCCTTTACAAGCTCCTTAATACAGGGACAATGACAAAAGAGATCATGTGCTTAACAGGTGCTCCCTTTAGGGACTGTGCTGCTGAAAGTGCTGCAGTGGCCCAAGGCTCTCCAGATAAACACCAAATATACATATATAAACATACACACATACTATTGTACGAAATGGAAATAAGAAATAAAGATCACTTGCAACAACAGAATAGAAAAGGAAGAGTTACTTCACTCAGTGTCAGCCGTGCAACTGGTAAATTTTAAACTAAGACAACACAACCTTATTCTGAGTAGTAACACATACAAAAACAAGTGAGAAACACACAGTGTTAGTGTTAAATGAAACTGTGCAATAACCTAGTTTAGGTCAGACATTCACTGTAGCAAGTATGTATTTTGAGACAACGGTTTGCCCACTGACTATGAACATTAATCGCCACATATTTCAGCGCTCTTAAAAAAAGGAAACACCCTTCCACTCCTTAATGTCTTCTACTATTGTCACTATACAGGGTTTCAAAAAAAGAGAATTTATTTCACATGGTCAATTAATAGCTTAGAGAGAAAAAAAGCTTGCCAAGGGAGATAAATCCTGCAACACTCCCAAAACTTAGTGAGACACCCACTGAACTCTTCCAGCAATTCATTCCACAGTCGAGGGAGGGAGGTATATGAAACATCGTCCTCTACAGGCTTTTTCCAAGTTCAGCTCCAGCCCTCAAAACCCCAAAATTAAGATGAGCGGCAAAATATCAAAGAGCAATTCATTTTTCAGCTGGATTGTCAGCTAATTAGGGCTTTTAGGACTCAGAATTATAATCCTGAAATTAATCTAGATTCAAAGATACTCAAAGACTCATGGAGCCCTGTTGCAGCATCTTCACATATGAACTATATACTTCTGACATTTCAGATTAGTTTCAAGAGGAATTTAAAGAATTAATGTCTGTGATACCATAGAATACTATTATCTGCCTTATCTCTGTGAAGTCAAGTTGATACCAGTCTACAGAACATTCTTGAACACTTCTGCAATTATGCATATATCCAAGAGAAAGTGGTAATACTATAGAAATTAATTATTTCCAGGAAGACATGTATCAGTAAGGTAAGTCCTTCAAACAGTTTGTGTTAGGAATCATTACCCTTACATGTTCTGTGGTTAAACACTATTGTCATGTTAGCACTATAAATTTAGCTGATAAAGTGACTCTGCATATGAGAACAAATTACAGCTATGGAAATGAAAAAGTACCAGACCAAGGATCAGATTTTCTTCTGGTACTTGACACTGCTGGTCATAAAATTTTTGTCTTTGGTAGGTGGAAAAAAATTATTTGGGGGTTATCCTTTCAAGTCTTGACTCCAAACTGGAGAGTATTAGGAAAACAGCTCTTTTGGCCTAGTGTGCATATGTAAGAAATAATTTTGAAGAGGGTGAAAACTAACTGGGGATACCAAGGCAACCTAAGTAACGTGATGCTCCCTTAGTTTCTACACAGATTGGGAGCATATGGAGAAACAGGTGAAGCCCAAATCACACTTCAACAGAAATGAGATTTCCAGGTATGTTTCATCAAGTCTAAGAAGCAGGATACACCCTGCATGGGAAAGAATCAGCACAGACACATAAAAAACAAGAGGTCAGTGTCATCGGACCAACTGTGCACGGAAGGCTGCAGAGTTTTTCCTGCTAGCTAAGCACTGGCTTCTGGGAAGTACTGGGAACTTGTAGAAATTAAATAACAAAGCCTAATTTCAGCCAGGGAGCCTAATCTTCCATATCTCTTTTACACCTCTTGGACAAAGCCATTGATTCAGGGTGGGGAATAACATCTGTCTCTCCACTAACTATATTGAACAGTGTCAAGGACAAAGTTAGCTTTTGGGAGTGCATGTTCCACAAGGATAGGAATATCCCTCCTTATTTGGTAGAAGATGCTGCAATTAATCTATTTCCATGCCAATATTTCCTTCTTGTGAGAAAATTTTCATTTGGATGGAGCTGGTTCAGTTTCAGTATTCAGTTGCCTTTATTTATAAAGCTGAAAAATTGCTTGCTTTGAGATGGTTTTTTAAAATACAAGAATTTGTAGATGATGATCACCTCATCTTGCAAAATTCTGTCCTATAAATTTACACAACAGAACTGTTGATGACTAAAAGTAAAAACATTTTAATTCTTTTTCCCCTCCAGACCTTGAAAAATTCCACAGGCCTCTTTTTTGAACGCTTCCCCTTATTCATACCTCTTTGTTAAGTGGAAATATCAAGGCACTAGATATAGTATTTTGGTACCACAATAGGGGAAATTGTCTTTTCCCCTTAACTGCAGACTTTTACTGACACTTACGGATGCTTACACTTAGATGAGAGTGCCTTCTGCACTACAGTAATCTTGCACATAAACTGCACAATAAACTAAAAAGGATTTTCTTCCACCAGCAGAGCTACTCTGCTGGGGAGAGCTCAGATATGAGCACAGAAATGCCAAGACTGATAAATTTTTTTCTGCCCTAACCAGAGGGCAGGAGCAGGGCTTCATCTCTCATTATTTGTTCTCTCCTAATTTGTTCAATTCCCAAGCTCCATGTATCATTATTGTAATTGGGAATGGCAAATGAATGGGTTGAAATTTCTTTGATGGTCAGAGTGCTGTATAAAGAGATGCACAGAGTCAAAGGGAAAGATTCAAAGTGTCTATGACAATGCTGAAGAAACTAAAAAAAAAAAATATAACAACGAGATTCTTACAGCAATTGTGGACGTTTCTACTTGGGTATCAAATTTATTCAAAGTTGAGAACGGAAAACTTTCTGTCTTATGATGTAACTCTAAATAATGGCACCACTAGATTGGATATATCTTACTGTCAAATTCTCTAAAGGAGGGTATCTAACAGCAGATTTCTGCTGCTAGTACTGTTAAAATTGTATCAAAATTGGCAGTCTTAATTTGCCATCAACATCCACATTAGCCAATGTGCGTGTGTGCATATTTATAAAGCATGCACAAAAATACACTGAAAAATAAACTAAAGTCAGCAATGTAAGCTAAAATTTGTCAGCTCGTTTTCTGCAAAGACAGAAAGTAGGTCAGCACTTATTCCAAAATAGCACATCAGCACTAAAAGAAAAAGTAGAATATCTGTACCTTTGGACTTTTTAGCTCATTTCTCTATAGGGGGAACTGAAGAATGAAAGCCTTTTTCTTATTCTACTAGATGGAGGAACATGCACAAGAAAGAGTTGCATATACTTTACAAAGCCCCCAAATCAGCCACCTACATGAGTAAAACATTGTCTGTTTTAATCAAAGCAAAATAACATTGAGTAGAACCATTTAAGCTTTATCTAAATATAACTAAGGTAAAAGCCAGGATGTTTAAAATGTTGTACTGGATATGTATCACATCCTGTTCCTTGCACATCTTGTTCCTTGTATTAAAAACCTATTTGGTAAAATATTTACTTTGGAAATAACAGCATACTGTCTGTGATTATGTTGTTAGTTTTGTGATTTATTTTTTAAAGTATTTGCTGTTGCAACAAGAATTGCTGCATACTTTGTTATATCTCTCATGCTAGGCACACTCTTAAAAAAATATTTTCTTTAATACCTGATGCAGGTCTCCCACTTTTCCTTCTCCCCCCCATATTAAGCACTCACACATCTTACAGCTATAAAGATTCTTATGAATTCTTCTAGAATTAATATAAACTCATTTAACTACAGTACCTTAATGTGAAAAGAAAAACAAAATCCACTCTTAGGCAATACTAAATAATGCTTATTGGCCCTAAAATGTTATTACCTGATTCAAGTCAATATCAGTACCATTGGCTGCAACACAATGAATGATGCTGACCTGTTTCCCAGAACAGATTTCAAGTTAGAGCACTGATATTTTTCATTAGGAAAAAAATGATACTGTCTCCCCCAAATTCCAAGTGTCAGCTTCATTTGGATCTCCACACTAGATTAAAATGAAAGAATGCTTGTAAGGTACTGAGCAGTGGTACTATGACCTTTCAAGTTCAGTGGGTTCTATGCAACTGGCAGGAATTCCTAAAAATAACTAAACAAGTCTATTTTTAGTCCTTCATTCTCTGGTTTGAGTTTCTTTCTTTGATTTTTGATAAACTACTGGTATATTTGTGTTCCATCTCAATCCTTGGATACCTAGCTCTCATATTTTTTCCTGTATCAATCAGAACTGTTTAAATATCAGATCCAGTAGTTTGTGAAGTATTATAATTCATGCATATATGTACATAACTTAGGCAGTTATGGAACTGAACTCTTTCAAGAACCATGCTCTCCAAGAAGGGAGGTCAAAATGGAAAACAACTTCCTGAACCTACAACAGCTGGGATCTGTATTTTTGACACTCAATAAACCAAAGCTTGTATCAGAACTTAGTAAAAATCAGGACTTTCCTAGGTAACACAGGCTACACAATTTACAGAGTGAAGAAATAATGAAGCTTCTCAGACTCTAAAAAATTAAGTCAAAGTACTAAAATAAAGCAAAATGGTTGAATTTTTATGCCCTGTGAGGTCTCCGTCTTGCAAAATTTTAATATTGTAGCCTAGCAAATAAATGTATAATTAAACATGTTTAATTGCATTCCTAGATTATTGCCAGTACCTTGCCACATGCCTTGCTGCATCTAAATAGATAGTTTTCATTCATTACTTCTAAAAGCCAAAGCCATAGAATTTACTTCAATTTACAGGAGGACAAATATACTACTAACATATCATCAGACCAAATAAATCAGATACCATAAATAAACAGTGAAGTACTCAAATAAAAAAGGGAAAATAATACAGTTGTGTTTATGAGTAGCAACAGATATGATCACCCCTCTCTTTCGCATTCTCTCACTAATGCCAGCAATGTCATCCTCCAAAACCTGAGAGATCAACTGAAAGATAATAGGTCATACATTCATCAGACTTCAGTACCACTAATTCTTCTGGTATGTCACTAGTGTAATTAAAAAACAACACTGCTCTAGTTAAATAAAACTAAATAATTCCTTCAGTTCCCTGGGATTTTTTATAAACTGTAAAAGACAAGAGATTTCACAACAGCTCATCATGTCACCTGGTCTGGCATTAGAAAATAAATGCCCACAAATACGTTTGCATATTCACATAGTTCCATCTCCGAGTTCAAGCACATTTAAGAGACACCTGCTAACATGCCCAATTTGTATTCATTGGAGTGGGAAGCCTGCTGTCATGAGATACTGTTTTCACTCGAAAGCCATCAGCTTAACTGCAGAGAGATTGTATCTTCTCAGACTACTTCTGAAGGAGAAAAACCGGTATAATCAGTTGTTTGAAGGCAGAGTAAAACAAGCAAACCAATCCAGAAGCGATCAGATCTAGTATTTTCTGAGCTTGCTTAACAGGGACATAGACGGTCCTTGAATTATAGTTGCAAGGTAGTCTAGGAAACAGCTTTTCCACTTTCCAGCTGTTACTACATATAGTTGTACTTTTCCAGACCAGAGTCATCAGACATTCCCTGCTGGCTCACGTGATACAACAATATGTACTCAGTTTTGTGTCTAGACCACTAGAGATCATGCTCCAGACTCCTGTGGCCGCAGTGTTCTATGAGGGGTAGACGTCTCCCTTATACCCTTCAGTGACTGACACAGGAATTTCAGCATGTTCCAACTATCCACCGCGTTGAAATGGCACATGCTGCCGTGGAGATGTGTCCTAGAGCCCTAACCCAAGCCAAACGGAGCTTACAGACTCAGCCATACGGAGGTCTTTTCATGTCAGCTGTGAGGTATATATCTCTGGTGTACAGAACAGCTTATCTCTAGGTAATGAAAATAAATCACTGTCTTCATAGTGATCATATAGGTCTAGAATATGTAACACACATTTACAGATCTCTGTGCTCTGCAGCATAAAAACATCCTTCTACTTCTTTTGATCTGCACTGTCTTGGATAAAAAACAACAAAATAATATAAATACAAAAAATGAGTGGTATTATAACAATTGTCCCACTGTACTGATAAAACATCATCCAAAAATCCAGAAAAGCTGAAACAAAAATCTGTATTTAATCAATCAACAAAGAAAATAAAATAACTACTCAGACTGAAAAGTCTGTGACCTTGTCTAGAGCCTTTATAGTACTGCTCTTTAAATGCAAAAGAAAGTATGTCACTCCCCTGAGGAGGAGTATTGGGAGCACTACGGAAGCCAGTACTCCAGAAGTACTGCTAACAATATAATTTGGTGTGGCTTACAGTCAATTACACAGCAAAATTAATTGTCTCCAAGAAACCTTATTTTTATGGCAGAAGGACTAAGCACAGCATAATAATGGTAGGTTAAAACCCAACAAACCCTTTTTTAGCAGGAAAAAAAAAAATGTTCGTTTTGTTCAAGAGGACTGTGATGTACTCACGTTGTTATTTTCCCCCGGGTTCCTTGAGATATAAATGCATGGTAGCAATTGTAGCTATTTTAGATACTTAGCTTAGTACACATGTAAAATGCTTATTCATCTGTTTTCAAACAACGTATCAGCATTTACAAAACCAAATATAGACAAGTCTTTTCTCTAAGGAATTTCAGTCCCAGGAAGGCTTAAACTAAACATTTGCACTGTATCAGATTATCTAAAACCCACAAATTTCTTCAGTTTCTGGTAATGGTTTGACAGCTTTCACTAACATTTAGACAGAGTCCAAAAATACTCATTGCATGTGCACAATCTCATGTCACATGGCCTTAATAAAGCTTTGCAATTCTATTTCGAGTGAGGCCATAAGAAACCAAAACTTGCCACTGCCAAATATTTACATTCACGACACAATCATTTTCAGTAAACACTACATAAACACAAGCTTCCAAATACCAATTTGCAGGTTTTATATGTTTCACCTATGCAAAAGACTTAGCTATTTAGTAAAAAAGGGTAACAGTTGCCACATTTATTCAATAAAGAAATGCACTACTAAAAAAAAAATTCATTATCATTCTTAACAGAAAAATCTTGTGTAAATCCATAATGACTAGATAATTAATGCAAAGTCTTACCTTTCCCTGAAGTGACAGTTTCCAGCAGTGATCTCTCTAAATACTTTAATTTTGCAATATAATTTTCATAAATAGTTTTCTAGTTCAGGCAGAGGTGAGTTTACTGCAAGCAGACTGGAGGCTTCCTGGAGATCACTGTTTTGCATTGTGAGCCATCACAAGTACCTAAGAAAAATAACAGCCAACCTTCAGTCATCTGGACAATGTGAGATATTATTGCTTCCCGATCAAACTAAGTATTAAACAAAATCCAAGTCTTAAACAATTATGTCAAAAATTGTATTTATCTATCAAACATTTTGTAATAGATGCTGTTAAAAGAATTACTGCATATTTTCTTACCAGTTCCTGCTCTTGGAAAGAGACATAAAACAAGTGGGGGAAAATTATATATAAATCTAAATGTTTTAAATTAAAACTTGTCTTTTCACTAACAATTTGAACTAGACTCTTTTCATTTATTTATTTATTTGGTAGATTTTTGGTCAGAAGCTATAAAAAACAGTGAAAACTGAGTTATGCTGTAATTCCTTGAGTAGAAGTACACAGAATGGTGCCAATGGAAAAAAAAAGTGCTGAGAGTAGGAATCCACTTTTACTACTTGGGTATAACTGCAAGGTCCTTATCAGAAAAAGAATTATATTTCTATTTGGTGCTAATACAGGCACATGGAAGACAATTTTTTAATTCAGTCCAGTAACAGCTGTAGGCCCAGAAACAGAAGTTATTCACACATAACTATTCTCTGAGACAGGCTAGGCACATTTGTTCATACGTTATATGGAAGCAGCACAAAGCTCATGCTGCAACGCTTCCTCACTGAGGATGGCTGCAGTCTTCTTGGTTCCAAAAAATCCCAAACACAGAGATGGCTTTTGAATGGCAGGATTGTTCTTATTCTGTATCAGGTTTAGGTCCTGCATTCACATATCATAGTAGGAAAGTAGCATGAAGTTATCTCTGGTGCTTCTCCTCTGAGCAACTTGCTCATGGTATGATGCCATGTTACTATCAGTGTGCCCTAAGTTTTAATGCCTTTTCTAAAGGAAGTGATGGAAAAGAAGTTGAAAATTTTGAGCAGATCTCAACCTGCACAAAGGCTCTGAAGCTGAGATTGCCATGCCCGTGTCCAAAACCTCTGGCAGCAGATGCAGGTAGTGCACTTTGGAAGGAGACCACTGTTCCATGATGGATATGCCTAGAGGCCCATAATGCTAAATTACCAAATCCAACTTGAATTTTGTTACTATGAGGACAGTTTGAATGTTCTTTGGGAGCTCAGGGAGTGATGATGCTACACAGACCTGTGACATGACCAAGACACCTTGCTTGCTAACTTGAATATGAGTTTGCTCTGGGCCTTGTCCAACCAAAGCACTGAATACCTCCAAGGACAGAGAAAAAAATCTGTTTGGACAACCACAGCACTGTCAGAGCAGCCTCTTGAGCAATACATCTGTCTGAATACTCCAGATCCACAGCAGCGAACAGGACAGTTCAACTCCATCTTGACTTGTTCAGCTTCAAGAAATGTTTGATAATGCAAGCAATTAAAAGATATGCTGAGCTGATATTAACAAATGATACTCAGTCTTCCATCTCAAAAACAGTTGGTTTACAACTGGTCTCCTCTTCCCACCCTTCCCTTTGACAACAGGAATCACCCTTGCCACTTCACCATGTATTATTAAAGGGCTTTTGATTTCTCTCTTATCAGTGTTTCTGGATAGCCCTTTGCAGATGATGGCCATAAAAAACAAAACAGTACTTCTGTCCATACTTCAAGAAGCACTACTCTAAGTCTGAATAATTTTATTCTATCATGTTTATGCAAGATTTCACGTTTTCTGAACATTAAAGGAATATCAAATGGTGGCATCCGATTTCAGTCATTGAGAGAGACCGAGAAGTCCTTGCTCAGAACTGCTCCTTCAAAATTTCTGCAAACTGAGTATCGTTTTGTATCTTTACAGCAGATGCCTTAAAGACAGGGCCCTATTTTTCAGACACTTTTTGGTTTGGAAAATGAGAAGTGACAGACAGTAGATCTGACAGGTTCCTGAAACCACTCTAGTTTTTCATCTCCCTGCTGAGAAGTCTGCTAATGTCTGTGATATGCTGTCAGAGATTTTTGGACAAAAATGGGTTAGCAAGTTTTAAACTCATAAGAGAAAATCACAATTACATGGAATACTTCAGGTTATCATTGTCAGTACAAGAGTGTAGATTTTGCCTGCAATACATCATATCTGTGAGGTATCAAGAGACTGCATCTTAAAAGTAATCATCCAGTTCTGCATATCCATGAGATAAATTGCACTTTTCAATCTCTGGCAACCTGAAGTCATTATCCTCCACTCCGGGGGGAGGAGGATGGTCAGGAGGAGAGGAAAGGGATGGTTTCCATAACAGACTCTGAGGCTACAGTGTAAACAGTGACTTTCATGGACATGCTTTATTTCAAAGAACAGGGGGCCAAGCTGAATCAAGCAGTCAGTCTCAAGCGAAATGTAACATGTTGCAGATACACCACCTTTTCACTCCAGCATACAAAGGGATACACAGTCTCCTCTACCACTAGAGCAGAAACCAGACCCTGAACGTTCAAAGGACAAAAATGAGGAATTTGAAATAGAGTACAGTATGGATATAATTAGTTCAACTGTCAAGTGTTGCACAACGATTTGTCACATGCTATCTAACTTCTTATTTACAGTCCTTGAACCACTTTGTGGTAAGTATGTTGTTTCTGCATAATATTATTTACATCAAACCGTAACTGGTTTGGTCTCTTGTTAAGTCTGTGTTGTTACATCAGTCTCATTATACGTGCAATAATATATACACAAGTCAGAGAAATAATTGACACTGCCACTGTGCTCAGCACTTTCTTCAAAAAAAGATGGATTTTTATTTGTATCCCTTTTAGCAGTAAAGAAAATTAATTAATGCCCTAAGTAGGTATATATTATTCTTGTAAATATTACTGCTTAATGTGGTTACTGAAATAATCTTCATAACACAAAATAATTTTAAAACTACAAAAATTATAACACTAAATGCACAAAAAAATGCAGTAACTTCACAGCTGTACAGTAAGACATCCCAGAATAAGATTTGTCAAAATGCACACTGTTCACCAGAAACCAACAAAAACTAGTGAAGGTAAAAGCTGCATCACTCCAGCACCCTCTGTTGGCCTTTCTGCAGCATGTTACTTTGTGTGCTCATTTAAGAGCATCATTTGTTGGGTCCTGAAGCTGTGACAAAGATTCCATTATACAAATACACACATGAAAAGCAAAAAGAAACCCAAACCTCAACCTACTCCTGTGCATAGGGTCTTGAGCTATATAGCACAACACAGCTTAATATCAGAATACTCAGCACCGCTCGATCTGTCCTCCATCAGCTCATTTTTGCAGATATTCAGAACTGATCTGTTTAACTACAAGGGCAAAATGTTCTTTACAAGCACTCTCTGTGTCTGCTATTTCTAATAGACACCAACAATAAATGGTATCTCATGTGCTGCTCTCACCAACAGAAACAACAGTTTTACAGAAAGAACAATTATTTTTATGGAACACTGTTCACTGTGGCAACTGAGAAGTAATAACGCATACATTATGTAGGACATCATCCACAAAGGAAAGTGCTCAAACCAGGTCTCATCACGCACAGAGAAATAAAGTCCAGATGCCTGATACAGGGTGAACTAAATATAAACTCCAGATTCCACGCACAGCCAGATGGTGTAATTTCCAGAAGCGAAGGCCCTCAGCCCAGCGAGCCCGGCATCTGCTTTGCAAAGCCGGCTCAGAGCTTTGCAAAGGCAGATGTGAAGTTGCAGAGTGGAGAAGAAGAGGGAGAAGAAAACAGGAGTGCGAAGATGGAGAAGCAGGCGTGCTCTCATGGTGCTGGGGGAGGTAACGGTGGTAGGGACTGCTTGTGAGAAAAACCACCCGGGGTGTTATCAGGGCTGCCCTGGCCTTGCTGGCCCCTCAGTGGGTGACAACACAGGAAAGCAGCCTGTGCCCTGCTCTGCAGCAGGAGACAAAGACCTGCTGCCTGGCCAACTCACAGTCTTTGAACTACCACTCAAGAAAAAACACAAGCAAAGGAAAGGCAGGAAATAAGTAGGTCTTACTGAGATGTCTGGCTGCTTCCACTAGACAAAAATTTGAGTAGTTGCCTACTTTATCTACCTATGGCTAAGCCAACACTGGCCAGAACACAAAGCACCAACAAAAGAGCTGTTCCTAGCTGATCTTAATGACAGGGGAAATTTAGTCTCAAAAATGTCATCAGCTATTGCAAACCTGCTCCTTTCACTGCCTCTTAACTTTGCACCTTTAAGTTCTACATAGCTTTCCATCTGCTTAGTTTTGTTTTCACAGCATCCTGTCTGTTTCCCTGAAATTTGTGCCCACTGTCTCACCACCCTGCCAGGCTTTGCTCTCAGCTTCTCTTCTTTCCAACAGGCACCTTCACACGATTCTCTCCTAGTATTTCTACGTTTACCAGCTTTAACACGGTGCTAATAAAAAAGGACCCATCCAATAGCGACCTCCAGAACTGCATGCATAAATGTTGAAATGCATACAAACTTCTGCCAAACAAATTTGTAGTTCTATTTGATAGAAAGAGTCACTACCCTACTTCAAATATTTATACACACGCTTCTAACTTTGGGTAATTTATATTTTACCACTTAACTGGGATGGAGAAATCACTTTGATTTGGAATGTCATAATCTGAATTATTAGAGCCAAATGTTTACTGCACAGAACAAACCAGAAACTACCTCATGAACTCTGTGAAGTTCATTTAAGGTCACTGACTAACCAGTCCAGAAGCCAGAAGTGGACCCGAACTGAATTCACATCCCCAAACCTCAAAACTGAAAAAAACCAACAGGGCACTTGCATATTTCATTTTCAGGAGTCACTATGTTGACGTTTATTTTCAGGCATTTATATTCTTGCTTTATACAAGTTTCTGCTGGTACATTTCTCCTCTTTAGCTGTTTTGTTATTTTAAAGCAAATTGAACACTTCATTTTCTCCATATTTAAAAGGTCTGTTTCTAAGCAGTAAATCACAGAACTTATTTCCTTTAAGACTTGGTTGTTATTAGGTGGCTGTTTAGGGCTGAGGTAGCCTGTTCAGTAACAGGTTACTTGCACAATGAAGTTGCTCTGCTGAGCAACCCCAAGGGTGGGGTCCAAAACAGCGACTGCACCAGCCACATTTTGCAGCTGAAAGTGAGGAGAAAACAGAGAAAGAACAGCCGACATGGGAAGTGCAAGCAGAAAACACACTTTTTTCCATGAGAAATGTAACTTTCTAAGAAAAGCAGGTAACAAACAAATAGAAAAATGAATCAAAAGCAGCTAAACTATTTCCCACTCAAAGTGGTAATTAATTCTGAGATCATAACATGATAATGATTATTAATAAAAATAATTCATGCAGAGAATATGTTAATCCCTGCAAAAGATCGTGTAAATACTTTTCTATTCTTGCACTGATTTCCCCTTTCCTTTGAATGCTGAAACAACTTTTTAACTTACAATAAAATTTTGTTTAAAAAAGTTGCTGGTAAAATAGCTGGATATTTTGAATACTTACAGAGAAAGGTTCAGTATTGGTATTTTCATGTTGAGATGTTACATTGAAAATAAAAAAATAAAGTGAAGGCAAACATTAAAGTTATTGTTGACAGATTTAGGAATAAAATTAATTTAATTTTATTTAAGTTTGCACTGGTTAACAGCAGGAAAAATTACAAGATAAAATATATTATTTTGAAGATTTAGAAATAAATATTCTGTGAAAGAATCAAGGAAACAAGTACTTCAAACATTAGCTGTATGAAAAAACTCCCAACAAAACAAAAACAAAAAACCAACAACAAAAAAAAAACACCACCAAAAAAACAAAAAAACAAACAAACAAACAAAAAACCCAACCAACCAACCAAACAAAAAACACCAAATCCATAAAACTACCTAAAACTATTTGGCCATATATCACTTTATTGCTCCTAAAAAATGCTTCTATTTAATGATTTTCCCACCCTCTACAATTTCAATCTTTCCTTTTCTCTACTTGCCCAGAAACTGATTAAGTATCACAGAGAAAACAAGTTTTGGATACGATCCACTTACATTCATACAGAACTTACATTTTTCATTTTTAAAAAATACTCACTGCAAAGGGGAGAAGCACACCTCCCAGGCACTCAGCCAGCCCACTGAGTGCAATGCCACACCAGGAACATCTGTGCTTGCTTCAGACCAGCTACAGCTGCGTGGCACAACGTAAAGATTTGGTTTGGGGGCTGGAAGGAGCAGAGCTCTATCTGCTGCCCACATCTACCCAACTAACTGCACTTCTCCTTTGGTTTTGCCCAGCCAGGCCTATGGCTCTGCACTGGCACAAAAAGCTCATGCAGGCAGTGTGAGCATTTGTGAACTCCAGTACAGCCCATGCTGTACATACACCTCTGGTCCTCATGCTTTCCCTTCATGGTCTCACAGACCATTACTACTGCTCTTTATTTATATTTCAATGATCATCAACATCTCTTATACAGGAGCCTTTTCTAGTAACTGTGTTGCTTTACACCGCAAGTAAATACTTATTTAGTATTATTTACTCAGTATATTTACTAAATGTATTTACTAAATAAAGAGTCCTAGACGCATATTTCATGCTGTGAAACAGATTGATAAACACATCAGCACTTGGAAGGCGCTACTCTGGTGTGTTATTACACAGTCCCTAGAGCTCAACTTGGCAGATCGTTTCTTTCCAAACACACCTAAGGTCACATATTTAACATTTACCTCATTTGTGACAAAATGTTCACCTTACTGATTGACTATATACCCACACGATTTGATTACCATTAGCAAAGGCTGTTTGCTAATAAATATTCTGTGGTCCTAAAAACACTTGATTAATTCACTGGCAGAAAAGAAGACAGTGATAAAAAAATAAACACCTCAACTATATAATAACTGGTAAGTTAAGACCGGGATCAGCCTTGTTTGCCAGGCAGTACATGGAATATTGCCCATCACTGTGCTCACTGACAACTCCATGCCAGCTCTCCTGAGACCTTCACATTGATGAATACCTTGAGAATGATTATCAATAAATGCCATCCCATTCTAGTTTTAAATTCTCCTGTCTCTGCCTCTTTCATAAGAGAACTTTTCAAAACACAACAGTTCTATGTACATTTCAAAACTGCCTGTGAGTCTTTAATAACTCGTGTTTGTCAAGACTTTCAAGACGGAAAAGGACCAAATCAGATATAATATTTAAAAAAAGCCCTAATGTCTATGACAGAGGATTAAAAAACCCCAAACAAACCACAAATCAAAAACTCCAACCCTTCCTCTACTTCACATTAACATTTTTTGGGAAGAGTAGAGCACAGTCAACACAAGAGAGCTGGTGAGACAGAGCAGAATGTAGAATGATCTCATTTTCCAGCATTAGACCTGATTTTCTTCTGGTGGAAGTGATCACAAGCCATGGCCTCATTGGAACAAGAAGTAATAAAGAGAAAACACTCAATTGCTTAAAAGGTAAGGAATTTTCTATACATGACTAATGAGCTTCCTACTGCAAGCATCTCTAATGGGGCATCAGGTGTTTGGTGACTGCAGCAAGAATGGAGGTCCATTGGAACAAAAATATGAAAAATAATCTTCTTGTAAAAACACTCAGATTTTTCATTTGGGCCAAAAATCTAATATTTGTTTTAGTAGCTTCTATGATGTGGCTGGCTGCAACAGTTTTCAGAGAGGAACTACTATTTCTGGTTTGCTAGTTTTAATTAAATGTGATTTCTAAAATGACGTTTCATTTAATAGTTTTTTCTGATCTCCCTCCCCCTTCTGTCTTGATTATTCAGACATAGAAGCAACTTCAGTGACCCAGACACTGTAGTTTTCAATAAATAAACTCAGGATGAAACTCCTATGAAGTCTGTACAAAATATCATGAACAATTTAAGGCCTGAACTTTTCCAACTTTATGTGCAGGCATGAGTAGGAAGAACAATTTGAAAGGTAGGTATCAAAAATGGCAGAACAGAAATTTGCTTTCCAGAGACCCTCTCCTATCATGATCTGCAAATATTTTTTTTCAGTAGCTATGGAGCTTAAGGAAAAAGCCAAACAAAACACCCACAGCAGCCAGTACCTTCCCTTTTTTGTCATAATATTACCCATCTATTTAATTTAAATTTCCTTTTCCTAATTAATAGTCAAATTCTGTAGTACAGCATTATTTTTCTTTTTCCATCTCCAGTAATTCTTCATTATTTTAGATACAAAACAGTAGAAACTGAATAATAAATCTAAACAATAACCTAGCAAGGCCTCCACCCGACTTAGAGGTGACATCCATCTGTTATGTCTTTATACATAAAGGCCTTCAGAGTAAGTAATTAAGAAGAAAGATTAACAAAAGTAGGATGTAAATACTTTTTAGTTTAGAATATCAGTTTATGACCTCCTTACTTATTAAAATATTCAATGACAAAAAAAAAAAAAAAAAAAGAGAGAGAAATACAAAAGTGAACCCCAGGTGGCCAAACTTGAGAATAGCTTTCTGAGTAATACTTTTAGTGACTGCATTGTCTAGCTGTCATGTACAGGACAAAATATCTCAAAAATTAAACTGGAATCAGAATAATGAAGACTTCCAAAACAAAAGATAAATTAGAAAAAAGACATTTGGTTGCAAAATTCTTTAAGAGATCACTTAATTTAGGAAAATTAAACAATTCAGAAAGCATCTGTAAGGATGCCTTTATACTTGCAATCAGTATTACTTTCTTTGGCTGTACACTAAACCACTCTTAATCACACTGCCAGCGAACTACTTCAGAATTAAGCTGAGGACACTTTATTTGAAATTTACACTAACAGAACAAGATGAACATTGATCTTGACTAAACACCCTTTTCTCAAAAGTATTTATAGCGATCAAAGTCCTTGATGCATTCTTATTCTCCACCATGCTCAGAGGAAGACCCAGATCTGTTCATCTCTGACAGGGAAGCCTCCATCCATCACTCTGTTATAAAAAAGGTGGGAAAACTACCTAACAGAGTTTCAAGTTTTGAGAGAGAAACTTGAGAATATATGTCATTTGCAATACTCAGTATTATCAGCTTTGCTGGAAAAAACAAAACAAAACACCACTTATAAAGAAACCATGTAAACAAATACTAACAAATGCATGCAACTTCTGTGTTCATATTCTCCTGTATGCAAATCACAGATTGTAACATATACAGAATTCATTTACTGATGCTTAGCAACCTATATGGGAAATAAGGAATATGGAAAAAGAATACCAATTCCATGCAAATATCTAAACCAGCAAATACCAGGTAGGTGAAATACAGGCTTAACCATTCACTCATCTGTTAAAAAGAAGGTACACTTTGTTGGAGGTATGTGCAGATAAACAGACAGGCTTTGATGCTGCCATTTTTTCAAGATATTGAAATTTTTCAAAAACTAATTTAAGGAAAAAAAATTGTGTCTATAGTATTTATAGAATAACACAGCTTTCCTTCATTGTGTGTAATTTTATAACACAATTTTAACTGAGCAGTAGACCTCAAAACCCAGCCCACATCAGCTCCACTCAGCAGTACTTCTCAACACAGGGTGAGACTGGTCACAAAAAATGTACCTCTGCTGCCAGTGCTGTGATTCTGACTCAGTGCACACATGAGGAACTGCTGACTCCAGCACCCAGAGGGAAACCTCTGCAGCCCTCACTTCCATTTCAAAGTGATGAACAGGAAGGTAAGGATCAGACAACAGCTGAAGAGTCTCGCAATAACGATGGAGCCATGCTAGAAGATAAGTGCTTTTTAGTTTTGAGGTTAATTATGGTTATTAGCTTTTTATCTGCACCATTTTCACTTCTATTTTAATTGTCCAGCTAGAACCCCACTCTCTCAAAAAATAACCTTCACAAGTGTGTTCTCAAAGGTACATTTATCAAGTTCACATTCCTCAATGACATGGATATCTTAAGAGCTCCATGGTACTGGAAAATCCTACCCTTTTTTGCAATTAATAAAGCTGTTTTCAAATATTGACTGTAACACTAACTGAAAAATTCAGGAAGAAACACAACCATTCTACTAAGCAACTACATCAAGATCCTTTTGAAGAGGATACAACAAGTATTTTTATTTCATATACATATACATGTATATTTCATATATTTCATATACATGGACCATTGCGCTTCAGACACAATACCTCTTTCCTTTTCAGTATGAATCCATTTTTAAAGCATTGTGCATGTAAGTGTGCACACAAGTATGAAGAGCATACAAGTTTGGAATACACTTCTTCTATACAGACCAGGGTTGATCTACAAAACACCAGTGCATTTGATTCAGTTCTGGGACAGGCAAATCTAGTCTGAAAACGTATTTATTCAAATAATACATCGATCTATGGAAATAAGAATATTTAGGCATACTACAAACCAGCTGACAAATTCCGATCACTTTTGCATGTAGCAAGTACCTCTGTGATCCTCTATCCCTACTATGCTTAAGAAAGTCAACCCCTCTTCTTTTTCTCTCAGCTTGTATGTTTTGATTAATTTATAATCATTAGTGGCAGTGTGCCTAATTTTTAGCAGAAAAATGCACAGGAAGCCTGTGCAGCTTCAGAAGTTAATAAAGGAAGTCAAGTGCCTCATCGTCCCAATACAATAGTAGCTTTTTATTACATACTGTATGCTACTTCCTACTTATTCTAGGCAGTAAATGAACCAAAGTTGAACCTGATACTGATATTTGCCATCATTCTTTAAGGTATCTCTCAATTCTATCCCTTGATAACTGCCATCACTATTTCATAGTAGCGACTAAACTAGTTTTAATATATGATCATAACCTGGCTATAACTTAACTTATGCTAGACAACATGAAGAGATGTTTGCTTTAATGCTTACTATAAAGTCTGCAAACTTGAGGCACTAAAAAAGGGAAAAAAATAATTAGTCACTCAATATTTATAGGGATTCTACTCCATACCAGTAATTTTTTTCCCAAGTAATTTCATTCAGCCTGCAAGCAGAGAATAACAACACCCTCAACCTCAGGATTGTTCTATGCAAGCCAACTGCAAATATTTTATTTATTCTAAGCAGCTAATTAATAATGAAAAATAGCTCTTGCTACTGAGATTTCTAAAAAGGAATTCATGACAGGAATTGCTACAGGGCAGATGGACTGTATTTAGAACCATTGTGTATGTTCACTGATTTCTATCATATGTTCATAAAAAGAAATGACACATTTATTAAGCAAAACTGTTTATAAAGGCATGATGCCTGCAGTTCTTTGCTCCAGCAGATTTATATGTTTATCCTAGAAAAAAAGCTCCCCATTACTTTATTCAGAGGTACTTTTTCAACAGCAGTCAAATTTTTTTCCCATTTTGAAGAAGTTTGATTTTAAGCTTTATCAGGACACTTCTAAGTACTGTTCCTTAATTCAAGATGGCCTAGGATACCTTACCAAATTACTTCTACAGCTTTAAACATTAAATTAATAACTATTTTATATTACTAAACCCAGTGGGAGATAAGCACACAGGCACAAAGTTCCAATTTATCTCACTGAATTTTATGATAATAATTTATTT
The DNA here is from genome assembly GCA_013399695.1 of Formicarius rufipectus. Lineage (NCBI taxonomy): Eukaryota > Metazoa > Chordata > Aves > Passeriformes > Formicariidae > Formicarius > Formicarius rufipectus. The sequence continues at coordinate 350,751 of VXAU01004934.1, forward strand.
CTCTTCTGTGTTAAAGAAATATAGTAATACATGCAGCCTGGCCAAACACATCCCACGCTAAAAGCTTTTCACTTCAGAATTTTTTGGTTTATGTCCAAATTCTCAATCTTAGCCCTACAGTTACTGTGTATTTGTATGTTCTTCCACACATAAGCCATTGGTACCTTACTTAAAAGTTTATGCAAAAAATATGTCACCATCTATGCTAATGTATTTGAGGGTTTTTTAAGTAAAAAACACACATGAACATCAAAGCACACACTGCAAATTATTGTTTCCAATCTTAGACATGTATCAATTATTCACTAGCTTGTTCTTTATCATATAGACCTCACCATGGCAACACTGCTCTTCACTTCCTAGCATTAACCAGTGAATCTGTAAAACTAATGTTTGATCTAGCTGTTGGATCACTTGACATTCTAATTACTACACCATGAACCATACACAGTTTCCAAGATACCAATAAGCTTGTATTTGCTTAGCAATTTTGAGATGGTAACTTTCGAAGCCTCAGCTAGTTCCTCTCTAACTGCTAAGTATAAATATGCAGCTTCAAATCTCCACTAGCAAAATTCAGAATGGAATTTAATGTCTAGATGCAATACCTGTCCTATGGTCCTTGTACAAACTGGGAAATAGCTGACTTTCCAAACCCCCAAAATTTTAAAATCACTGTTAAGCTTTAGAACTATTTCACTTGTTTTCAGCAAATAGCTTAATTTAAAGATGTATTTATATCTGACAGTTTTCTTGGTATTATTAAATTCCAATGTTTTCTTTCCCTTTCTTCATTTTCCAGCCTTGTTAAACACATATAAACACATCTTTTTCTCGCACACTTTGGCCCAGCTATTTTGCACCTCTTCTTTGTCTCTAATTAACTGCCTTCATCCCTTCTCCACTACACTGGTCCCATCAGTTCTCGCCTTCTTCTAGCTGTTCCATCACACAATCATACTTCCTTTTCCCTCCAGACCTCGAGGACTGTTTATGTAGCTCATTAATCCAGAGGAGACATCTTTAACACCTTAATGCTGCGCCATTTCTTCCCTCAACCTTCTCTACTCTTACACTTGCTTTTTCACAAAGATGTTCAACTTGTGCTACCTCTGCTGGGGTCTCTGAACAGTACTGATTCAAGTTGTGCTTTTTAGCATCACATTATCATCCTGGAAGCAATTTCTAAGATTTTCATCACATATAAAAATCTTAAGGTACCTTTTAATATGTAAAAATCTAACTGGAGTATTACCAGCACAGAAACTGTTATATACACAGAGAGCTCATGACCCTTCCAGTAAGTCCCTAATATGGTTCCCACACTGTTGTCTTTGTTAAAATGAACTGTGTGATAAATCCCTTAAACATTAATTATCTTCACCACAGTTAAAAGGAAAAAAGGCAGGTTTCACTTTCCTCAAGGAGCCATCATACCACATAATGTCAAAAAATAAAAAAAAATAAAAAAATCAGACTTCAGAGCTCTGAGGTAGGATGAATATTGCTTAGAAATAAAAAACTGTTACTCATTTATGCTTGGCTGAGACCCCCCTGTTCTTTGTGGATCAGTTGTCCTGTGACAGCTGAGCAAGTCACACTAGTGTCCTTGTGTTGCTCTTTCCTTCAAAATCTTGGAGGAGTCCTGTGGAGTCCAACAGGGATCTACTTTTCTAGCCACCCAGCTCAATATATGAAGGCAATACGGCAAACTATGAAGTAAATTGCATCAGAAGTTTATTAATGTTTTCACAGCCTTGCAGTTTCAACAAGTATGTAGAAGCAAACAAGCAAGCACAGTTGACTGAAACTACCTCCCCCAAGCAAAGAGATGATATTCAAAGGTCAGTCCGGGCCGTCTGCATTACCTCTTCGCCCATCCCTTGGGGGCTTAGGACTAGCTCCAATGTGTGGGAAAACTATGAAAATCCTTGTTGGGGACCTCCCTCTTTAGCTTGGTAACTACTGAAGCTCAGTCTTGCTCTTGGCCCTTGCCTGTCCCACGCTCCAGTTATGTCCGTGCCTGGTCACATGCCCTGACCAGCAGAGTTGACCTTGGAGTTGCTTCATGACTACAGGTCTGTCCAGCAAAGAGGACTGTACGTTGCTGTCATGGGATACTGTCACAATTGTTCCACTCTTGTTTGAGTAGCGTGGGACAACACTCTGTGTCACCCTTGCCTGCTGGCAGTCTCCCTTTGTCCTCATTTCAGTTGAAATAGAGTTAATTATCTTCTTAGTATCTGGTAAGGTGATGTGTTTTGGATTCGGTATGAGAAAAATGTCGATAACGCAGTGATATTTTGGTTGTTGCTAAGTAGTGCTTACCCTAAGTCAAGGACTTTTCATCTTCCCATGCTCTGCCAGTGAAGAGCTGTACAAAAAGCTGGAAGTGAGCACATCCAGGACAGCTGACTCAGTCTGACCAAACAGATATTCCACACTATACAACATCATGTTCACTATTTAACATTGGGGAGTCCGCTGAGGAGGGACAGTCACTGTTCAGTCTGGGCTGGGCGTGGGTCAGTGGGCTCTGACCAACTGTACTGTGCATCATTTGTGTTCTTCTTGAGTTTTATTCCTCTCCCCTCTCTTTTTGTTACCTCCATTTTCATTAAACATTTTTATCACTATCATTATATTTTATTTTATTTCAATCATTAAATTGCTTCTATCTCAACCCATGGGCTTTACTTTTTTCCTGATTCACCTCTACACCCTATTTATGGTGGTGGGGAGAAAACCAGTGGCTGCATGGTAGTTGCTGACTGAAGTTAAATTGTGATACCCTTGGAGAGCAATGTACTCCTGCCACAGTAACCATAAAACTCCATAAATGGATAGAAAAAAGTACACTGCACATCTTTCAGACAACAGAAGTTGCTCAATCAGCAACAGAGGGCACTACGATTACATTTACAGTTCAGCTCAGCTTGAACACACTGTAACTCCTCCTGCTTCAGCTTCTTTGCTCCTGCTCAAACACTGGTTAAGTCACTGATCTTCAGTAATCTCCTCAGATCTTACCAAGGAACTGCATGATCCTGACCACACACAAGGCAAAACTTATGATCCTGATTCAATATCCTCATTAATACACTACCAAGCACATACACCAAGTGACCTCAGGAGCCAATTCTTACCCCTCACAGATAAACCATGCAATTTGCACTATGCAAAAACATAGATTACAAACTCAGCAATGAAGTATAGTACTCAGACTGTAATACAACTTGCTATGACTACAAGAGTTTGAAGAGATGGTCTCAAAGCCGGCCAAGCTCACTTGGCAAACAGACTGAATATCAAGCTAATCACTGTAGCAGGGACATTCTTGCAGAGGTGCCTCTGCTCCAGAAGCTACTACATGAACCCCAATGCCTTTGTAGCCATTACAGTGCCCATCAGAGAGACTTCACAAGTGATATCACAGGAGAAAACCACCATGTACTAATGTGAGAATGTCTCTCATGACACATTTGTAGAAAACATTACTGGAAGCTTATCAGTAGAACTAAACTAGCACTTGTGTGCATACTGTCCTCTTTGCATGAATACTTTCTCAAGCTTGAGTCATTTTCCTAAATACAAGCTATGACCAATTCCATAAACAGGGCACAAATAAAGTACGACCGGCATCAGTTCACTTTTTATGGCACAAAATTAAGACAAGAAGATTTCAGAACTTGAACTTGCAATTGTTTAGACTCAAGTTCTGACTCTGATCCAAAAGGAGAACAGTACAAGTTTACCTACATAAATTACACTTCCTAATTAAATTATAATTGTAAAATAAGTATTCAAACAAATAAGCAGGATTTTTTAATAAAAGCCTAACCACAGGAACTGACAATACTAACAAATTTCTGTTGGAAGTACTGAAAACTATCAGCATCCGGAAATGAGATTTTATTGCTAAGTTTCGAATAAATTTTACAGTTAATCAAAAAATTGCAGAAAATACTTCTTTAGAGAAGAAAATGTTTATTTAAAGTAACAGTAAATAAAATAAACTGCTACTTGATAATCTTTCCTCGAACAAACTTGTCTATTTTTACATTGTTATGTAAAAAATGCTATGTTTGTTATCTTTCCGTTCGACCACCAGCTAAGTCTCAATAATCTCTTTAAGTGGCAAAACTTCTGTGATGAATATTAAACAAGACTACACTGGAAAGGTTTATTTTCCCATTTAATGCAGTTTTCCATCTGATCAGCAACAAAATCCACTGGACTTTCTGAACCATATGTACCATGATGAACACTCACTATTGGTATTCTTTCATTCAAATTGTAGAGCAGTAGTATTCAACAGCTGATATTCAGAAGTGTGTGGTCATATCAAGCAACCCAGAGTGGATTTCTTTTCAATCATTGCCAAAAAAAAATTTAGATCAACAACACACCTACTACAAACTGCACTATACAGACTAATTAAAACTTAATTGAATTTTCAGATATTTTAGAAAAGGAATAGCCAGTTACTGGATGCAGAACCTCCTGGTTCTGACTGATAAGATTAAATATAAGTTAAATCAAAATCAGAATAGTTGAAATTAAATTTAAAATATCAACACTATCTATTTAAAGACAGATAGGACTACTCTCTCAATTTTAAGATGAATCTACTCTTACAGATTACTTGTCATGATAACTGGACCCGGCCCAAATTGCTGTTAAAACATAATGCACTCAGTGATGCTAAACAGGATTGTTCCTTCCTGCAGCGGTGAGGACATAGACTAATTTAAGAGAGTTACAGTACAGCAGCCTGTCTCTTGAAAGTTCATTTAATGATGCTCTTCATCTCATTAAAAGCATCTAATGCCATAAAACTTCTGACCTTAGTATTTTTTCTCAAGTATTTCTGAGGACATAAGTCAGAAATTAACAGGATTTTGTAGCTCTGGGATACTGTAACAGTTTTACAGCCTCTTATGTGGCATAGGGTCTTGATTCAGTTTCCCACACACAAGCATCCAGTGTTGCTTGAGATGCTGCAGCGAATCCTGGTCCACAAGTGTCAGCTAGGGAGAACACAGGTCTCACAGGGATGAAACTAGAGTTACCCTTTCATGGTCTTGCTTGGGACAGAAAACCTAAGGGACAGACCCCGAAACCTGTTCCACTTCCCCAAAAAACCAAAGGAATTTGAAGATGCTTCAGGAAACACCAATGTTTTTAAAGTATCTAAGCTGGTAAATAAACAGGCAGAGAGAGAAAACAAAAAACCCAAACCAAAACAAACCTGAACACCAACCAAAAAAAGCCCCAAAAAACAAACAAACCCAAAAAAAAAAACCCAACAAAAAAAACACCAAACCAACCAACCAAACAAAAAAGTAATTTGAACAGGCCTTAGCTCCTTCAGCTATCTGTTGTGTAAAAATTAAAGAGACTCTCTACAGAATGGCATTATACAATATTACGCCCTAGTTGGTCATTAGAATGCACATGATTAGCAACTTTAGCTTGGAAGTTTAGGTGACTCACAGATACAAGAATAAAAGTATGTACACAGAAATGTCAGAGCTTTTTCAGTTATGAAATGGAGATCACGTGCCAATAACACTAAATACAGGAAGTCCCCAAATCTACCTTTTACTTCCATGGATTTAAGCACAGCTATGAGAGAAGAGGAATTAAAAATGAACTGCAATGGCTCCTTGGTCTCTTTTAGAGTTATCTAAACTCAGCTAGTCAGTTTACTGAAAGTAGGCACACTGAAAACACGAAGTCACTCAAGTTATGCTAGGACAGAAACCATGGACTGAAATAGGTTCATCTATCAGTCATGTCCTCAGGGGTTTTTTGGATTGTGCACTATCTACATACAACTCACCATATTAGGGAAGCTTGTTTAAATACATCAAAGATAACAGGCTGAATACTGGATTGGGCAAAAAAATTAATCAGTTGCAAGGAGTGCTTATTAACACAATGCACATGGGCATAATGCACTGACTGTTCCAATATGCCCATAACAGTTTTTCACTTTGTGGATCTTCTCACAGGGGCATCATTGCCAAATCATAGGTGATTAAGCAAAACTTTTTAGCCATCAGAATTGCTGCTAGTGGAGAAGCATGTATGGTGTTGAGGAACACCTGGGCACACTCTCTCCAACCCTTTATCAAAACAACGGTTGAACAAAAGAAAATAACTGCATTGTTGATCTACACACAAAATGTTAATAATGATGAGGCAAATATTATTGCATAAAGAAAGCAAATCTGCTATGGCAAAAGATTACAGCAAAGAGTCTTGACGGGCCAACACTGAGTCAATTCAGCTGCTTGCAACACTGGTTTAGCCAGCAAAAAGGATGCTCTTCCTCCAGCTACTGTACTGTAGGAACAGAGCATCCTTTGCTTCACTGCTCTTTTGTTCTCAGAGCAGCCCATCCATGTTCAGTGATGTGCTTCTATTTTGATCACGAGTAGGTCTGGAGACTGGAATGCCACGAGCAGTGCTGACAACTTTGATGGTAATGCACTGGGACACTGGTCACTTCCACCCAGTTATTGTTGGTACTGGATCTTTGATGCCTATGAGCAGCTTCTACTCCAACAGTAATCATAGGAATCACTAAACAGTGAACAAATGGCATTGTTAACCTTTTTTTTCATCCTGAATAACACAAGAATGATTAACTACAAAGTAAAATTGGATCCCTCACAAATACTCCTATAAAGCATATATAAGAATACTTCAAAAGGACATATATTGGAATTAATTAAATCAATACTTTCTCTGCTAGTCTGTATACAGCTTCAAAGACAACATCTGTGTCTGTTGCTGACAGAAAAAAATATTTGTGTGTCCTGGGAGGAATGGGTTAAAAAGCAGAAGACTGGTGAGGAAGACTGTAAATGTGTAAGCACAAAAGTGACCTTGCAGCTGGCAATAACCCTTGACAAACCTCTGTGAACAGCAGGCCAGTGTTTCTCCAGCACTGAACCAAAACTCAACAGTGCGTGCATATCCCCTCGTTTGCCCCTGCCTGAGCATTGCTTTAGGGATCCCCGAGTTAGCAAGGTAATGGGAATAAATTTACTCTTTTCATTCTAGTTTGTGCTTGTTCCAGCTGCCTGCTAGTGTCAGCTCACACAATGTGGCATCATGACCAGAGCCACAGCAGGAAGAATCTCTAAGAGGTGATGTTGGTGACTCCTCACAGAGGTCTGAAACGAAGCTGGTATTTGTTCCAGCTAAGCTGTAGCTCCAGAACTGACGTCTGCTTTGTACTACAGAGTGATGTATGATGCATGGAACTATGAAAATCCCCCAGGCCAAAATGGGCACAACTCTGCACTCCTCTCAATTCAGTCATGACTTCCCATAGCTGTTTGACAGAGGTTACCAAGATGTTCTTCTGCTAAATAAAGGCTTATAAGAAAACAGTGAAATATACTTCAAAACCAGTGATGTGCCTTTGTCACTCCTCTCTGTCAACAGCATCCTGCAGTGCAGTAGATCATAGCAAGAACACTCTCCCCACCCCTGCCCTCAAAAATTTATCTCTAAGCTTCACTAATCACAGAGTTCCCACTGAAAGGAACATGGGAGCTATCAAAATAGCTCACAGAAGCGCTACATCTAATCCAGCATGCTGTCTGTTCATTAGCCTGTAGCAGATGGTTTGACAGAAGGTGCAAGAAATTCATCAGCAGACAATTTTGGATTAGGAAAGAGTCTTTTTAGTTGTTCCAACTAGTTTGCTTGTGCAAGGTTTTACAACAGAAAGCACTTCAAAAATACTTCAGTAACATATATTGTATGCATGTATTACATTTAAGCATCTAATCTTTAGTTGCAGAAATAACAGCATCTTCTCACCGTTCAGATATTTTGTCAGTTAATTACATAAACTAATGACACATGATCTAAAAACAACTTCTTGCATATTTGAAGTTTTTTTACTTTATTACACAGCCTTTAGTCTTCCAACAAGAAAGGGTAGACAACACACAACTGCCTTTCCTCATAAAGGCTAGTATTTTGCATAGAATTCTAAGTGGAAAAAGTTGAAAAGTGCCAATCTCCTCAATCTTGCTTTATATGGTAGCTTTCCCAAAGCCTATTTATCACTGCTGCCAATCTCCAACTTCAATTTCTACTCTTTCTCGACTGCAAATGGCTGCATATCAGAGATCATGTCTTTTCCGAAAGCTAATTCATATCGTTGGGTCAGGAAAAAAATCATTTTTGGGCCTACTTTATGAAGCCATCAACAGCAGAATATTTACTCTTATGTCCCAACAGTATATTTTATTTCATTCTCTTTGTTGACAAAGTAGATCCTGATATAAGTCAACGTTGAATTTCACACAACATAAACTATTCAGAATCGTCTGTCATTACCACGAAGCAAAGTATCCTGCAAACATATTAACTTTTCACCCAGCTCGGTATCATGGTACTCTATCAGCAGGTAGCAGTTTAACTATTGCCTTTTGAGTTGTTTTTCAAACAGAGCTTTTATGATGATAATAAAATGCTAATCTATAGTTTTAATCTCCTCTAACCACTACTGTAATAGAACAGTCCCACAATTGGTATACAAAGCACTACCTGTCACAGCAACACCTGAATATGGCTTACATGGCATATTAAGGATACATCTATTCTTCTCATCTCCTGGGGGAAAAAACAGCACACCACCTCTGTGATTTGCATAAATCTTTGAAAACAACAACCAGTTCAGCCATTTCCTCCTCTCCCTCACCTTTTAATAGTAACAGAAATGAGAAGCAGAGTAATAATATTAGAGATTGCTTCTAGTCTAATTTTAATGCTGCCCATTCTCAGGTAGATTCAGTGGCCTAAGGACCATCAGACTTTCATCAGTCACAAATTGTTCTAGAGTCCTGGAGGCAGCACCGTGGATCCTCCCAAGGGATGGGGAACATAATCAGATTGTTCAGAGAATGGAGACTCATTTGTGAATAGCTGGACTGTAGATCCTCTTACTGTATACCCCAAAGCTAGGTATTAGCATGTGAATTACTAGATGAGAATTAGTAAGGGGAAAAAAAAGTCTCCACAGCAACACTTACAAGGCTGAAGAAAGTAGTGATAGGAAAAAGATAACCTAGAAACCACTCTAATGACAATGAAAAATATCCAGTTACAGCAACTTTCTCTTTCTGCAGTGTGTTTCTCTCCATTCATAAGTTTGACCATATGAACTAAGGAAATCTTAGTCTCTTCAATTTTGTAATAAAAAACCAAATGTAATAAACACCCACAGTCTTTGAACATGCTTATAAATTTAAATTATAAAAATCAGTCAAAAAATTCAGTGGAAAGCTGGCAAAAGCCAATCAAGTCATCATAATAAGTACCTACATTTACAGAGAACTTTGTGCACTGTGCAATCTGTCAGAGATAATATGCTCTTGACTGTTCCTTTTGGTCTCTTATTCGTGTAAATTGCATTAGCACTTACAGCTGAAACTCAGTGGAGAATTTAGATTAAAAGCCTTGCTTCCCTATTCCCCCATAAAAGAGAGAAAACAAGAAGAAAAGAACTGCCCCAACTATTGTTTTGATCTGAGGTTGCATTTTATTACAATATAAAAATAGGAACCTTAAGCAATATAATGGTGCACAAGAATTCAAGCTAGTTTGTTGCCAGTTGACGCTATTAAAAAAGCTCAAACCCAAATCTAACCCATAACTATGTCCCTGCGGGAAATATTTCTTCCTCTGGACCTAATTTCCAGCCCAGCGATCTTCAGCCGCTTCCTCAGGACAAAAGTATCCACACAGTCTCCTCCAAGGACCAATAAATCACTTAGAACAACTTCTAAATAACCTCACTAACAAACGGGTATTTGCATAAGCCTGTACAGCTTTAGCTTCCTAGAAACCTCTTCCCACAGAACAAAAGGCCAGACAAGAAGCCAGCCCAAGATCAAACCCCAGCTCTCCATTCTGCTCATCACTCATCTTGCCCTCGGACCTGGATTAAGTCCCTCTATAACAGAGGAGCTCCAGACTGAGGTCACTTAGCAACACGTCCAGGTCCAGACCTGTGGAGGCAGTGGTACAGAAGTAGCCCCTGAGGACTGACCTCTGCTGGAGGCAGACCCACACTTCTCCAGCTCCCAACCTTTACCTGAGACGCACCTTCTGACTCGCTGCCTCCTTCCTCCTCTTTGTTACACTTCAGAACCTGCTCCCCTTGAGGGTAACTGAGGTTCTCTCCTGCTTTCAGAGACATTCAGTCTGACCCAAAAAAGACAGGGCTAAATATATAGGCAGTTGTTCTCTCATTCTTTTATAATGCCAGTGTTTTACAACAAAGTACAGTGAGCATGGAAACAAATTACGTATTTTTACATTCTGAGATGACATTAGTAAGCATATTATGAACTGCAAGAGCAACATAAAAACAGTTATTTTTGTTCTGAAGGGTACCTGCTTGTGTTTTCATAAGACTCTGTAAATGGCACAGTCCTTCTGCTTGTCATGCTTAGACTGGGAAAGAAATAGCACTGCAGCATTACTAAGCTTATGTGGTGATAGAAAGTCCTCTTTGTACAAATCTTCCAGTATTGTTCCTAAACAAGGAAAAGGATATACAAAATTCTCACGTGGTTTTGACACTGCCTGCCCAGACTTACAAAGTTTTTTACTTTTTCTTCTCAAGAGACAAACTTTGAGAAGTGAAGATTCAGACCTAGGTGATTTACACCTAGCAAATTAGTTACAGCTAACAATTAATGCAGTGAAATGTAAGAAACTATTAAAAAAAGTCAGCTTGACATGAAATAGAATAAAGTACTCTTTTGAAGAATGTATTCCAATGACTAGATGCAGGGGGATAGGCTGTATCGTGACTAGGACATTGATGATTTTCAAAAGGTTCTACCTGCCCTCACCTCTCTTTTCCCATGAATGGTAATTTCTCCCCCTTCATGTTTAATTATGCTCTTCACTCATCCCATCTCCGCCCAAACCTCAGTGCTCCAATGCCTTCAAATCAGTCCATCAGTTTTCTTTGAATGAGAAATGACATTAATGTTGGCAATCTTTGCTTTTCCTTTTATTTATCTCTCCAGGATTTTGATTTTCATCTCCTGTCTTTACAGCAAGACTAAACTCTTGAGAATGAGCATGTACAATAATACTTCAAAGTGCCGCAAGGTTTATCGTGATTAATGTGTTTATTGTGATTAATCATTATTGACAGAAAACAATTTCCTATTCTTCTTTATGCAATTGAAGAGACAGGACATTGATTTTTTAATTTTTATATGACAATTTCCTAATTGCACGGTATGGATCAATTTCAAGATCACTTCTGTGATTTGACTTTCGGAGAAGATTGCTAAATGGCACTGCAACAGGCCAGAATTGAAACAACATATCATTAAAACCACCCCTATTTAAACTGAGTCAAACATTGCATTGGAGTATGTGACTCCACAAGTATTTCTAGTATAGGAAGCAGGAGCTTTATATTTACAGTATGTGTTAAAGCTATTATTCATTACAGGTGACACGATCCTACACGTGACTCTGAACTCCTTGTACTAACTCTTGCAGACATTCATGATATTAAGTTGCAAAATATATACTCCTCAAAATGTCTTGCCTTAGTACGCGGTAGCTGTTACTGCTTTCAAAATATCCATGAAACCTTAGAATTTATGGTGGGAAAACAAATAAGTCTCATATTTTTAAAAAACAAGCACGTATAACATTTATTAAAAATAAGTCAGTATTTTTAGGACTCCACTATTGACACTGAGCATTACAAGAAACATTATTTCGTTTCAGCATGTCTTAAACTTATACACAAATAACTCATACACAAATAATTTTCTTTTTTGAGATAAATCTCTTTAAGGAGAGCATCAGAATCCCAAGTGCTGCAGAATAATTAAAATACAGATTCCAGGTCTGCTTTGCTAAAGTTAAGAAGCTTATCTGATCACGAGGTCTGCAAACATCTCTCTCTTCCCCTCCCAATAGTTTTCAACCACTTGGCAGATATTACTGATTTTTGACAGGATAGCAACCTCAAAGGTAGTTAAACTGCTACAAGCTATACAGAAACAGATGGCCAAGTGAAGAACATGCTTCTGACAAAAAGCTTAAATAAATGCCCTGAATGAGATAAAGGGTGGAGGGTGGATTCACATCATATTACACAATAGCAGAGCCCATGTAGAGAGAAACATTACCATGCCTTCAACATAATAAAACCATTGATCATAACCATCAGACGAACCACAAGATAAAAATTCAGAAGAAAATGAGCTTCACTAACTCCAGACTTCACAAGAGGACACACTTGCTGTTAATGGTGACTAAAGTTAATAAGGATACAAATAAAGTTGGCAAATGTAATATGAAGATTCAGATGATGTTATTTTTAATTTTAAATCTTCCAATAAAAATTGTCTAATGAAACTATTTAGAGCCAAAAAGTCTCTCTCAGAATATGTATTGCTACAAATATCCCAAAAGAGCAGTGCATTTAGCTTATGTATACAAAATGTAGAATTTCAAGGCACTGAAAATGTTCACTTAATAGTAACAAAGCTGAAAGTGCATCTATAGACTAACCAGATCCATTAAGTAATTTCTGAACAATTCTAAGCATACAGCTTTCCTTCTAACTGTTTTCAAAGTTCATCAGGCAGTGGGGAAAAAAAAACACCAGAGACTAGTTAATTCTGTGAAGTCTGTTAAAACTACTTACTAAACTGCAATGTATGGAATTATCCGCTTAAGAACAATCTATGCAGCTATAGCACAGTTAAAAGCAATTATTTTACTTGTTATCATTTCACCCTCAGTTCCAACACTAACTGTAGCATCGTTTGTAGTATTTCATCACACGAAGAGAGGTCAAACGCATGCTCTTTCCCAGCAATACCAAGGTTGTCAGTCTCAATAAGGAAGCCTGTTTCTACTGCTTTCTGAAAGCATCAGGTTTTACTTTCTTTATCCTAAGTACACAAGCACACAGCACTTTTTCCAAAGAACAACAGCATCTATTCAAAACACTTTTGCTTTTGCATGGAATTAGATTTTTGGTAAAGACATCTGAAAGGAAGAAAATATTGAGTAATATAAAAGATGTAGTAGCTGATTTCATTAATTGGGGGAAAAAACCAAACAACAACACCCATGAAAAAAACAACCCACCAAAACTCCACTGTATTGTCTGTTGTTGTCGGGTACACATACAACAGTCACAATGAATGTCCTGCTTAATGAATATAGGTGTTCTGTTTCCAAATAAAGCCTTCCAAAGTTGAGATAAATATTCTTTTTCAGGGATCTATTGTGCAAAGAGCCTATCTTTGAAAACCAATTCCCATCTAAATAAGAATACACCTATTATTTAATTTAGAAGACAGCAATATCCTATAGAATTATTGAACATCTTCCACTCCCTCACATCCAGAAAAGTTCCAATCCTGCTCCAGAGAGATGCTCCAGTTTGGAATACCATGCCAAATTGTATACAAGGGTCTTGCAATTGCTGCTCCAAAAAAACCATGTACTATGATACAAATAATAAAATAATTCCACATCATAACAATCACTCATTTACAATTATGACTGACACATATATTTGAACTCCTTTCAAAGCATCCTAATTATCTATGCTCTTGCATAACTGAAAGAAAACAAAAAGCCCTACCATGAAGCATGGGCTAGTATTTTATAGACATTAGTAACACCACTTGTAATATCATGTGCCTTGTTACAGCTCATTTAAAAATATGAGAGAGTTATGAGAACCTTTTTTCTTCTTAAGTACAAATTTCCAAGAACTGAGTCTTAAGTATGAGAATAAACACCTACAACATTTTTATCTCTGCTTTGAGACATTTGCCTAAAGCATCTAAGGAGATTTCTCGGTTGATGTGGGTAATGTAACAAAAAGTCAATGAAAGCTATGATTTTTACCAAGGCTATATTGGGAAAGAAACTTCAATTACCAGGGACAGAAATCCAGATTTCCAATTTAGTTCTCACCTCCTGTGACTGTAGTCACCAGAAATTCTCCCATCATTTCTCCAGCCTCACACTGCCATCTATAGCATCCTCACGCTTGCAGCAATGATGCAAGCAGTGATGAGAACAGAATGTGCGTCGTGTTGCAAATAAAAAGCATTCTGTGAAAAACGGGTTTGGATCATACATTAGTACAAATATTAGCAACCAATCCCTTCAACTGGTGGAGCTGTCGTGTGATCAACATAAGCAGCCTACTGATTTCTAGTCTAGGAGAGGTAACCCTTGAGCAGGAGCAACAGCACTCCTTTCAGGGCCAGACTGGTTCATACATGTAAACCACTAATTCCTTTACAGAAAGAAGAAATGTAAAGCCATCCACCTCACACTGAAGCTGACAGAACACTGATCTGGAACAGCACTATTGGCAGTTTCAATCAAAGTTAAAACATCCAAATTCTCAAACATAGCGTGAAGCCTGTCATGTACCAAAGCATTTCATCATTTTGAAAAGCTTTGTATTGGCTGCATGTGAAATCTACAAAGTTCAGAAAAGCCAGAAAAAAATCTTAAGCAATAATACAATGAAATTCATGCTTAGACTCTCAGATACTCACTGAATAATACTGACTTATGCCATTCTACCACACAATGGCAAGTTCATAAATACACACGCACATAACTTATACTTACCAGAAGCCATCAACATCAAGAATCTAACAGTATTTAGACACAGAATCTTCTAATAAATGTGAGATAATAAGCATCCCACATTTAAGATGATACTGATAATGGCATGGAGCAATGTACATAAACAGACTCTACTATAAAAGTGCTTTTTCCTCCCACTTTTCAGTCAAGCCTGTAGCTCAGGAGACTCAAGTGTGTATCAGGCTAGACTTCTTTATTGATTGTTGATGCTGTTATATAGAAAATACTTAAATACTCATTAGGATAGCTGTTGAAACACAAAGTTTCACAAGTTTCCCAAATTCAAAATAGAAGACCTAACCAGCAAATACGGGCATGATCTCTATGTCAAGTCCATGGGAGAAGCTGAGAGATACACACAACAGACCATCCTAAAAACTGGTGATAATGAATTCTTTGAGAAGCAGTTTCTGCTCCAGACCTTGCTCCAATACAGATAGAAAAGGAATCTGCCACTGGGCAAGTTTCACACCAAAATGAGTGTGGTCACCACTGCAGTTCAAAATACAAGCATGTGGGCAGAAGCATCTCTTTTTCCAGAATGTCACACTAGCCCTAACCATTGATTCTGGTGGAAAATACCAAGTGATTTTGGCCTGAGTCTGCAGTCTGGCAACAAACAAGCAAATAAAACACTTTCATAAAGGAGCTGCCCCTAAAATAGCCACAGATCTGATGTGGTTACTTATATCAGCAACAAGTGTGTCCAAAATTATCATAATTATGCATAATGAAGAAGCTATTAAACATTATTCAGGTTTTAAGTCAATTCCAAACTACAAAGCACCAGATTCACCTTGAACAGGGGATGCAAATTATCTCACATTTGTTCTTACAATTCCCTCTGAAGCATCTTTTATTAGTCATTGTCATAGACCCCAGGTTTAATTTAGCACAGCCATTCCAGTGTTTAGTCCTCCGGGCCATAAAACCAAAAGCATATGAGCTGCATTATGGAATTCTGTCCTATAACACTAAAGTAAAGCCAGTGACAGCCTTGCTGTAAGCACTTACAATAAGCAAACCACTCATGAGTCTAACAAGTGCATTCCCGGTTTTATGTTTTTGTCCAAATTCAAAATAAAATTTATTATATGAATCACTGCTATTCTGATCTGCCTGCAGATATAGGATGATCTCTTTTTCAAACTATGCAAATCATTCTCAAACACTATCAATTAAAGCCTTTATACCCCCAAAAAAAGTTTAATTTTATGGAAGCATAATATGTCATTATTTTATCATAATGACATGCTAACAGGATATTAATAGAGACTGGGAAAAACAAACAGACTAAGCAGTCCACATCTGAAATAGAAAATATGCTTTTAAAAGCCCTAAAATATTTGTAGTGGTAAAATTTAAAATCTCAAATACATAATCTAGAGTTCAGTGAGCCTGCAGAAGAGTTTTATAAATATCAAAGACTCACACAGGACTAAATAATATAAAACAACATCACACTAAAAGAACACTCCTCTCCTCCCTAAAAAAAAAAAAAACAAAACCCAAATGCAAACATACTCCAAACAAAACAAAACAAACAAACCCACAAAACAAAACAAAAAATACCACACCCCAAACATACTTTTGTTTTCTTCTTGAAAGGAAGTCCACTACAATTAGTACAAGCCAATAAATGTAAGCACATCAGGTGTTCCTATCATTATAAAATGGCAGCTGCTATGTGGAAAAGTAAGTTAAATTATTTATCAAACATTTCTAAATATCATCAAATTCAGTGCAGCCAGTCATTCAAACAGTTTCTAATAAATTATTTGATATGGCTGTAATGGAAAGCATCAGTTATTCAGAAGGATTTGCTATTAAGAAGCATCATACTAAGGTTTTGAAATTTCACCCAGACACATCCAGATGTGACATACTATGAGTCACACTATAAATACATCCCCCTGCTTTTGAGAAATTATCAGCAACATCCAAGAATTTATTCAAATTAAGTAACAAATACCTCTGGCAGTCATATATCACGGTTGCTAACATACAGACTTTTATTCTGCACAGCTCAAAACTTGCCTGCTGGACAAAAAGAAAAAGGTACCCACATCATTTTCCACATCAACAGTATCATAAATATCAACCAAGGCTTCTCCAGAGCATTAAACAACACCTACGTTGTACAAAGGCAACTTCTCAGTAATAACAGGTTGTCCTGCATTGTTCAATGCACATCCCTTCCAGAGGAAAGTCTGTATGAAGACTAAGGCCAAAAAGCTTTCCTTCTATTAAAACCAGTAGACTTTGTGTCATTCCAAGAGACTATGTGATACTGCTGATGGTAAAAGCAATCTAGCAAAAGATGGGAGCAAACTGTCTTGAATTCAGAGATGGCCAAATTATTACAAGTTATTACAAATTACTACAATTTTATTACAAATTATTACAATTATTTGATTTCAGAAAAACACCAAGAAATAGTCTTCATAAGGTGTTGATACATTTTAAATTAATATGCTAATCTGCTATTAACCACATTCAAATAAATAGGAAATGTTAAGCAAATGCTTGGGAAGAATAATTTCCAATAAAATCTAGCAATTACACTCATAACGATGTCATGAAACAACCAGTTCTTTGGTCCAAAACATTTGCATGGTTTCTGCTAGCTTCTAGAACTACAGGTGTACATAATTTCCATCATCCATGGATGAAGGTGAGATACACAATGGCTGGATAAGAGGAAATACAAATAAATTGCAACACAGGAAACTGTCAATAGATTAAAAAAAAATCATCTCAAAGGTAGTCAGACACTGGCACCACCACAATCATAGAGACTGTGTAATCTCCATTCTTGGAGATACTCAAAACTCATCTGAACAAGGTCTCAGCTGCATTTATACAACTGGATCTGCTTTGAGTGTTGGGGCAGGACCAGATGACATACAAAGTCCTTTTCAATCTAAAATACTTCACAACTCAGTGCTTTTTCCTTAAAGTTTCTTTCCCTATTGGAGATGTACTTTTCTATTTTAATCTACACTTCATTTTACCCACCTAAGTCTCGCATATATTTGTAGGGGCTTTAAAATAAAAATCACAATTCTACTTTGTGAGCAACCATAATTACACATTTGGTGCAATAAGACCCATTTATTTTATGGCAGGTTCATCACCAGAGTCCGCTGAGATACACTAGCTAAAACAAAAGCAAAACGTTAATCTACAAAATAATAAACAGCTCTGATCCTTGCAGCCCATTATCACTCCTTCAAGCCTGCATCACCCACATGTTGCAGGTGCTCCACAGGGAAGTGACAGAGCAGAAAATGAAGGAAACGACAAAATAAAAAGGCTCGAGTGACCCTACAAAAAGTATTGCACGAACCACGAGTGCACATACATCAGACCTCTCGTCTCACACTGCGGAGGAGTACGCCATGAGCACCTTTGTTCACATGTTTAAGGAGTGACCTTAACGAGAACACAGCGAAAGCATCCTGTGTGCACCTGTGGCTTATAAACCGTCCCACAGCTGCCCGTACCACTGAAACAGAATTCTCTTTTTTTCTTAAAAAAAAAAAAAAAAGGCTTTTTATATAAAAACAAACAAACAAACAAAAAAAGCCCAAAACCACATCGCACTACGAGGCCTCCAGAACCAGTTCCACTCCCACTCCTTAAATAAGAACCGTGCTATTTTTAAGCCGCGTTGTGATGGGCGCCACATCCAAAAATAAGTTGGCGGGCGCTCGGCGGGGCAATGCCGCTCCCCACGCGTGTCCCCGGGGATGGGGACGGGGCCGGGGCTGCAGGTGGGGCGCCGGCTTTGTCTGCCATCGGGCGCTGAGCGCCGCGCTGTCAGGGCGATCGGGCTGCGCGGACGGGCGCGGGCGGCCGACGGGGTGCAAAGGGGGAGCGCCCACCCACCCCACCGACATCCCTGCAACTTTGCCCCCAGCCCACCGCCGCCGTCGCCAACCCCTGGAGCGGAG
>VXAU01004934.1:369749-403087 GCA_013399695.1 Formicarius rufipectus
GAGGTGGCCGGAGCCCGGCGGTGGGGCTGAGGAGCGTGGGTGGCAGCGCCCGGAGCGGCTGCAGGGCGGGCGAGGGGGCTCTGTCACACGATCCCAGCGCCGCTCCCCGCGGCGAGTGCGCCGGGTCGGATAACCCAGCTCGGGAGCAGAGATGCTCGGTGTGCAAAACTGAAGGGAGGGTGGGAAACGGGGGATTTTCGGGGTGAAACGGCAGTACCGGTAGCACCTGAGAGCAAGGAGATCTTAAACTGAAGCCCTGGTGGGAGTGCGGGTGCAAAATGAGCCGCAAAGGGTTAAGTGAAATATGAAAAAGGAGAAGCTGCAGCGAGTGCCCCGCGCTGCGATCGGGAGGGGCAGCAACGCCAGACCGATGCCGAGGGGCGTCCCGGGGGAACGGCACTCCATTAGCGACTCCCTTAGGGACTGGTAAAGGATGGGGTTTTAATCTGCGGTGTCAGGTAACTTGCAAGGTGACAGTATGTGTGAAAGAAGTCAACGAGGAATGACTTAAACCCGTTCACGTTGTTTTAGATCATGTGTAGTAATACTGATGAATAAAGGTAGGAAAGCCGACAAGTTGTATGTTTTTCTTGTAAGTGCGAATGTGTTTGTTTGGGAAATAGAAAGTTTTGTCAGCTGTAAGATACTAACATATATACCAAATTCGTCCCAGCTTTAGGCAAGATAGCTTGCAAAAGCAAGTTGGTGTCTTTCCTATGAGGAACACACTGTTCCTTAAGCAGCGTATCTGATGAGGCCTGGTTGCCTAGGGAGGGATGTTCATTCTCTCTCTTTACTTCCACTGAGTCTTCTGCGTCTCTCCCTCCACCAAAGTCATCTCTAGCTTTTTCCAATTGTGTATATACTGAGCTGGCATCCATGTGCAGAGACACCAGTCAAGAGATGTGGCATTACTCTTTCCAAATTAGTAAGAGGCCAAGTAAAACTGTGAAATTAGTGGTGAATTAGTGAAGAGACTAATTGAGGTGTCTCTTCTAACTCTGAATTCTCATGAAATTTCAAAGAATATAGTGTCTTTGAGATTTGTATCCCAGTTCTCCACTTGCCTTGTCAAACTGGCAAAAGCTTCAAAATTTGTGAGAGACATGCATTGACAGAGGAAAGGACAGAATAATGAAATAGATAAACCCTACATCGTTTAGGGTTGATTCCAGGCTAAAACTGGACCATGTATGACTCATGTTAGTTTGCCATCCAGTATAAAGTATATATTGTAGTTAGACCCCTATATGGAAACTATAAATTATTGTGGGAATAAAACATATAACTAATAGCAATTAATTTTGCAGTTAAAATGCTTAAATCTCAGTAATTATGAATGGGAATTTTTTATCCAACAAAGATGTATCTAACAAGGTGTCACAGCCTGGTGAAAAAGTAGGTATTGTTGTCTATACATCATCCATACACCATCTGTGCTGTGCATTACTGCCAGGCAGCACAGAGCCATTAGGGGAGAGTGGGGTAATAGACCTCCGCCTGCCTTTTAGTGCTCTCAGCATTCTGCAATGCAAGCTCTTAAATGTTCTGGGTCGATGTCAGAGCGTTCAGAGGGAGGAGGTAACAGGCAGTGTTGTCTACACCATCAGCTACTTCACTGCTTCAGCCTTCTCTAAAATCTTAACTTTGATGTGCTGTAGGAAAACTGAGTGATAAATATTTACACCTGAGAATCAGTATTCCCCTTAGTGTCGGTTCATGTTTCCTGTTTTCTTTTCCCAATTCACCAGCTTTATGATGTTCCTCATTGCATCCCTCTACCCTGCACAAAGTCAATTATTTCTCTTTGTCTAGAGGCATCTCATCTACACAGACCTTGGGGATTACCTTATTTTCACATCAATAATGTTTTAAAATATTTCAGCAGGATATTGCTCATTGCTCATGACTTTAACTCCTTTTGCATTTATTACAATGATTTCAGGTAGAATTAGGATGATCTTATTTCCTGTTGTTATTTTCATTGTTCACTTCACCAGGAAATCTTTTTCGACGCATAAAGATGGGCGTCATCCAGGGTGTTGGGCACTTTTTGCCACCCTGCCCGTAAAACATATTCAGATTTTATGAACATAAAAAAATGTTATAAGTAAAGAGTGAGATATGATTATTTTAGCATTTCAGCTGTCACATACTCTGTTCAATAATTTGTTAGACTCTGGATCTAAACATTACTCGAACAAACTGCTAGGGGCCAAAGCAGTCTAAGCTGAGGAGAAAAAGTTAACATGATGTTGAAGGAGTATGTATTGATGAAGGACTATAGTGTGCTAGTGCATTCATGACTTGAAAGAGAGTAAAATTAAGGGAAAAACCACTGAAGAGCCAAAAGCATCTATTAAAAGTGAGAAAACAGGGCACTGAACCAATCCGAGGAGAAGAGGAGACTGGTTTGGAAAGAGATTGGAATGATAGGGAGGATAGAGACAAATGAGCTGAGAAGAAGACTATACGGGGTGAAAAGTAAGAATGTGTTGAAGGAGGAGCAAGGAAGGAAGTTATAGAAAAGGGTATTACGGGGTGGAACTGGGAAAAAGTATGGGTTTGATGAATTGTGAGGACCAGGTCGAAAGTCTGTGAAGTGGGAAATTGAAGAACATTGCAATGGAGACAAACTGATGTGGAAGAAATACTGAACTGGAATCTGTGCAAGAAATGTCACTGCATGGAAGAGGAAGGAAATGGCGTGTATCTGAACTCTTTTGGCCTTCTTTTCTATAATTTCTCTAATAACAGTGGCAGCTCTTCATAATAGTAAATAATGATACTTAAGTCCCTTGCAAGCAAGTTAGAACACCTGTGCTCCTACAGGGATACTGAAGGCTGAATTTCCAGCCTGACATGATTACTCACAAGGTGTGCATGCTGGCTGCAGGGCTGAGAGCTGGGCTGTCATTAAATGAAGTGGCCTGCGCACTTGTACAGATCATGTGGTTTGTCTGAGGGCTCTCTAGGGCTCAGTATATTTTAAAGTAGAAAGCTGGAATTTTTTAACTGTTCATCTCTGCATCATTTGTATTTAAAAATTGCTATTTAGATGATTTAACAGATATTTGGAAGCCACACATAACAAATTTTATAACAGAACTTTTAATGAGACAGAATTCTGTATGCTGACAGAGAGTGATACGCAAGGGCAGTTTGGATTCATTTGGTTTCTTTGTTCCTCAGTTTCCAAGGAAACAGGCTTGAAATGAATGGAAAAATCATTTGGAGCTGCAGATGATAATTTATTCATTTGATTTTATTAATAACAAATAGTTTTTTCTAGTTTGGGGATTTTTATACACCTGAGAGCGTAATATTGTCATATTGTCTTTTAGAAGGGAGAGCAACTCTCGGAGCTGCTAAAAGGATTTTTTTTTACCCAACTTTTGTGCTGCTTCTCTTTTTTTTCAGTTAATGACCTATTAACAATGAAGGACAAGGGAAACTTTCAGAAAACTTCAAATGTATCAAATTCGAATGATCTGATGTCATGATAGGGAAGGGCATTAAGCAGTGCTCTTCAGCTGTTGCATTATGTTTACCTACACTTTGGTCAACTCTTTTTGCTCAGTTATGAAAAGTTCTGTTAAATATGTGATTTTGCAAATTCCTTTTCCTATTTTAACAAATGCTGAAGTAGCAGAGAGATAAAAGAGGAAGTTGTTAGTGCTAAGAGCTGACACTTCCTTTGTCTCTTGATATGGAGAACTGTTTTTAAGTAAAGCATAACTAACTACAATTATGTCATTTTATACTAAGCAAAACTTGTGCATTTTTAAAAATTTAGATTCAAGAAAATCCTGTTTCCATTCACTGAAGGCTAGGATCACAGAAATGCATAGAAACTACAGTCTTAAATGAAGTTTCAGTTGTTTCCAGTGTCTGGAACAGATCTTACCTTTTAAAAATGTGTATTTCTTTGCAGAGTCTTTAGTCCAGAAGTGTCTTATTCCAACAATGAGATTTCAGGCAAGACTCTGGCAATTACTAACTCATTACATCTGTCGACTGAGCTCTGCTGGTTTCTGTTAGTTGGGCTAAGGGTAGACTGACTGAATGGCAGGTGATGGTGGAGCTACTTTGGCATCTGTCAGAATTGAAGAGGGGAGTATGTTTGATGACTTCAAAACACTAGCTGCAAAACATGCCACACAGAAATTCATCCTTGGGGAATAATGGAGAGAATGCATTTTTGAAATGGCTTTAATCTGTTCATGCAGGGAGGCACTGTCTTGGGTACTTGCATTCACTGTCCTTCAGATGCCTACACACCCTTCAGATGCCTTCCTCAAACTGCTTGCTGTGCACTTCCATCTAATTGTACTGATTTTTCTGGCAGGGGAGCCAAAAGGTAGAAAGTGGTTGGCAAAGTCTGAACAAATAAGACTGTACTTGCTTGTCTGCTCTAAAGGACTTGGGCATTCAGTTCAGTTCTTTGTGGCTGCCTGCCTTCCTTGTCATTTTTACTGGTGCAAAAATGTGATGATTTATGATACTTCGCACAAATGACTTCTCTAATAGCATGATTTGATTCAGAGCAATTGTGAATAGGGTCATAGCTGATTGGGAAATAAACCTTAATGGAGCATTTATAGTTGTTTAACAGGAACTACAATACTAGACCAAGCACTGAAATTATTTTACCTACATTATAACATTTGATAAAGCATAAGGAAGATGTTACTTGCTAAATATATACTACACCATCTTCATCTGTATGCCGTTGCCCTGATATGCACTGCTGAATGACATAGTTGCACCTTGAACAAGACATAGGGGAACCTAACTTTAGTCTCCTTGACTGGATTTGTGTGTAGCAGCATGACTGAGATAATGACACACAAATGCAGCATGATTTCACCTGTTAAGATTTTTGAGACAGCAGAGACCCTAAATTTAGAAGTAAGACTTATGCTCACCTGAAAACTGTTAGGAGCGGTAATAAACCTAGTATGTGTTAACACATGGGCTCTTTGAAACTTACAGAAATAAATGCTGTCTCTGACTGGTACTATATCTCATATCAAATGTTCTGTTGTCTCAGTAGTGTGAGAGCTGTCTAGATATTACTGCATAATGAGTCAAATAGCAAATATGTGACCTTTATCACTTACATTTCACAGCATATACTGTGAAATATTGTTTTTTGTAGGTGCTACATCTGTGAAAATAAAGCTTCTCCAAAGTGGGAGGTGAGACCTTCTTAATGACTTAAAGATCTCACTAGAAAGTACAGGACTGAGAAGACATGATGAGGTATGGGATACTTGAGGAAGAGTAGCTGAGAAGGTAAGTGTATATATGTCTGTGCTGCTCATGTAAAACTAGTTCCCTTTGCTGCTTGAAACATCGTCATATATCTAGAAACTCTAGAGAGAAAGTAGGATATAATTAGACCCTGCTTTCACATCTGTGCTTAGAATCCAGGTGACTTAAGCAAATGTCCCTTTGCTTGCTTTTTAAAAAAAAATTTTAATTTATTATGAATGATGCAACTTTTGCCAATGTACTAAATAGTGAAACAATAAGCAGGAGAGGCTTTTTGCCTGAAGGCAAAACACTTATCCCAATAAATAAGATGGACAAACAGACTGGTATTGGAAAAGTAGCATGAAGTGGAGAAGCTTCAGCCCCACCCTCTGATGTCTTTGAAATATGTTGGTTGCATGTGGCATGGACATGCACATGTACACAGACCTGTACATGTGTATTTCCAGCCTTTTTCTCTAAGCACAGTGGTGGTGAGCTGTAACACAAAGCACCAGATCCTGATTTGCACTTGGGAGTCCTCTGGGCTGGAAGGAAGGTGAAGGTGTAATATGGTCTGCTTCAGCAGCTGCTGTAGCTTTCATTTAGCAATTAGCTGGGTGAAAATCAATTCTACAGCCCTCTGTATCCTCCTGTCCATCAACATCCCTCAGGTGTAAAGAATTTACTTCCTTACACAGAACCTTTCAGTATAAAACAGATTACAGTGAATCTCACCTTTGCCAAGTGTGAGCTAGTGGAAAGATGAAGCAGTACAAATCAACAGGCTGTGTTTTAACCTTTATGAACAGGTGAAGATGGACAGGAGTGCATATGCTTCCTTAGAAATTGTCACAAATTCCTATTTGTGCCTCAGACCAAAACATGCAGCAGAATTTTCTAGGCTGTCTTTCTGATGTCATTTAATTCTACGCTTGAAGTCACCAACTGAATGCACAGGTCTCTAATAATCTCATGCTCGCTGTTGCTTATGCTCATTTCACATAAATGCTCAGTGTGTCACCATCCTAAATTAAAAGTGATTATTATCAAAGGCTCTGTTTTCTTAGGCAATACAATGTTTGTTATAGGAGTCATAGTTTTTAAGGCTACTGAGAGAAAATACGAACCTAAAACTCACAAGTCTGCTTAAATAGGTTAAAAGAGTTGAGAATTTAAACAAGGAGTTAGGGCTGCATCTGTCATAGAGTGTTTTTATGGGATAAAATTAATACTTAACAATAGCTATCTTTTTCACTCCAGACCCTCTTTAAAGAAGAATTTAAAGTTGTTCTTAATTGCACAGTAGACACTCTGGGTGGGATTCAGCTGTTTCAGCATAGACATCTGGTACCCTTTGAGAAGCCCTGGGGTAGACAAGGCATCTATGTGGGGTTGGCAGATATAGGTGGGGACCTGTGGAGATGCCTGCTCTCACAGAGACCTAACCTAGGCTTCTCAAACGGCACTAAACACCTCTGTTTAGACAGCTGAATTTCCACCTTCCTGGCAGGGACTTGCTTGGCAGAATTCCCCATGTACACGTTTCCAAGCTTTAGAAGTCCTAATGCTCAGTTGGGGTTTAACTTTAGTGGGAGATTGTCAGAGCTAATGCAAAAGAAGTGGGGCTACATAGCTGGGCATTGAAGAGAGGCAGAAAAAGAAGGGTTGGGAAGGAAAAAGAGCAAGATATTCCACTTTGGTAAATTCATGATAAAGTTGGCTGCTTGTATAGCCACAACTGGAATCCAGAACTAGGAAATGGGGGTATCACTGTTATCCTTAGCTCATGGTCAAAATAGGTGCTGGTATGTGGATTTAGTGAGCAGTTAGTATGAATTTGTGCAGAACCACGTCATCTAAAGGAGCCATTGAAGATATGAAATTAATTAAATGGTCACTGCTGGATTAATAAAACCATAAGATACTGATTCCTGTGCCAGCCCAAGTATTTGGCATACTGTTTTCTGCCCCAGTTTGTTTGCATTTACCTGTCAGTCGGCTTTCATATATATTGCCGGGTGCCAGCCTTGTTGCATGATGATGTTCGTTCAACTTACTGCTACCAAAAAGCCGAGATTAGCACTTTGAACAGCTGAAGGGATATTTCACTGCTTAGACTGAAAATAAGGATATAGGTTTTCTGTACACAAAACACTTGCTTATTAAAACTGAAGGTAGCTCACAAGTATGTCTTGCAAGAAAAGCTCTGGGCACTGAAAACCTGTGGAATAGGTATGATGTTTTGAGTGGATCAGTAATTAAGAGATCTGTGTTATTCATAAGTCTTCCAAATTGCAGGATAAACTTACGCAAATACATTTCATATGTGGTTTAAGTGTGGTGGCATTATAAAAATCCTATCTTGTATGTGTTCTGAGAGCAAGGCCTGCATCTGGAAGGTCCAAACACAAAATGGTCGACTTAATGCTCTCAGGAAAATCAAGGATGTGTCCATTCTAAATCACACTGATTTCAATCTATGGTGCCAGAAAGTCTCGATAGTTCGAAGCAGAACCCTAAATTTACTTGTGTGTGGGTTTTTTTACACCCCAAAATACTGAGACTGAAAGGGCTAGATTGTCAGCTATTTACTGTGAACACTATAACTTTAAGCATATTAATACTTTAAGTGCTAACTACATGATTTTTTAAAATCGATTTTATTTCATCTTGATTTCTGCTTTCTGAAACCATGAACAATATTTCTTTCAGGTAACAAGATATATTTCAAAATGTGCTGACCCTGTTGTGAGTCAACTTTTCTAAAGAACTTGGTCTGCCCAGCCACGACAACCAAGGACATGGGTTTTGAAAGAAGATTTTAAAAATTTCCTAGAAACTGTTTAATAAATTAGAAGATTAACTGCTTGCTCATGGTGGCTTCAGAAATAACTCCATGATTTCTCAAAAGCTGAATGTAATGTAAGTAAAACAAAAAACTACCATACACTTACTAGATTGACATGTAAAAGCAACGTCACAAGATGTTGTTTTGAAAGGAAGATAATGTGTGTCCTGGTTTTGGCTGGGGTAGGGGTAATTTTCTTCACAGTAGCTGGTTTGGGACTGTGTTTTGAATTTGTGATGGAAGTGGCATTGATAACACAGGGATGTTTTTGTTATTGCTGAGTGGTGCTTGAACATTGTCAAGGCTTTTTGTGCTCCTCACCCCACCCCATCAGTGAGTAGGCTGGGAGTGCACGAGGAGTTGGGAGGAGACACAGCAGAAGAGCTGACCAAAGGTAGTCAGCAGCAGGAGGAGGTAATCTTTATTTGTCTACTTTCTTACCCAGGGTGCATGACTGATTCAAAGAGGGGAAATGGTAACAGAAATGCCAGAGATATTTGAGTTAAAATACTTCTGCCATGTGCCATTGAAAGCCATCCTTTTGGGTCTGTGTCCCTTTTGAATTTCTCATAGAGTCTCACAGGTCTTACCTCATCCTATTCATCTGGGAAACTAAATCTCATTAAGAATCACCCAACATTGGCAAGTGAAGCTGAGGGACTCCTTTCCTTTGAACAAGTATCTTGTAACAGAAGTGTCAGAGAACATTTGTGTGATCTGGCCAAGAGCACTTTACTCTGACATAATCCCCTCAGTGATTGCTAGAGTGAAAAGAGAGTTGAATACTGAATCGTTTTTTGTGGGTGATTTATAAGACTTATGACATTAACACTTTTTTGTCATCACAATAAATGCTGACCAGTGCAGCATTCAATAACTCTTTTGCACTCAAATTATGTATGGGTTTATTTATATATGCCATTTAAAAAATCATTGCCAGCATAAGTGTAGTTTCTTCTTGTCTCTTGATGTTTTTCATAATTCAAATGCCTTCAGGGATTTAAGTTTAATACTGCTTGTGTTGAAAAGCAAGACAGAAAGCAATTCTTGGGTATTTGGATCTTTTCTGGACAGCACACCCCTGTGGGAAGGGGTCAGATGTAGCAAAGGTACCTTGAACCCTTTACACTTGAGAGGCGGCGGGCGTTGGCCGAGTGGCGTAGGCCCCCGCCTGTGGAGCCGGCTCCTCCTCTGAGGACGCTGGTTCGAATCCTGGAGGAACTCGCTGTCGCCGTCCGAGCTGCTCGGCCGTGGCAAGATGAGCCTCAGGAGTAAAGGGAGTGGGGCCAGTTCTGCGCACCCTGTGCCTCACTTAAAAAATCCATTGTGCAGGTTTATCCCAAGATCTTCTTTCGCGAAGTCCAGCCAACAACAACCTTGAACCCTGGAGGTCCATAGCTGCAGTCACAGATCCACTTCCCTTTGAATAGGTACAGTGAGAACTCTCCTTGCTGTTTGGCCAACTGCTGCTGATTGATGTAAAAACATTAAAGCTTTATAGGTTGTGTCTGCAGTCTTGTTATATTGTTTATGCCACTTCCTCTGCATATCCCCTCTGCCTAGCAGCCCTTGGATGACCCTTGGATAACCCTTGTACATGTTCCCAAAGCATGGGAAATACCGGATCCTAAAATTGTGAGTGGTGTCAGTATTTGTGGCATGATTCCTTGGTAGTTCCATGCATCTGATGTTGCAGAATGACAGATGGTGCTTTGTTCGATGCTTGGAGCTGTTTGAAGCACCCAGCCCTCCTCTTTTCCATGGGTATGTCACATGGGGACCAGTGAGGTCAATGCTGATGCTGAGAGACTGCAACAGGAGCAGCTCATTACCTGGAATTGTATGAAGGCATCCCAGGATGTGATGGGGGAAATAAGAGTTAGGACGAAGGTCAGCAGTGACTTGTTACGATTGCCATAAACCCTGGTGGCATGCATTTAGTGCCAGAGGGGCTCTGAAGGAGTTTATGGTAGATTTGCTCAGGGCAGTTAAGCAGGTGCTTGAAACAGACTTAGAGGTGTGGGCTCTGGGAGTGTATGAGACATTAATTAAGTCAAAATAAAATCCAAGGACTGCTGTTACCTTTAATAGTGCTGTCAAGAAGGGCAAAATTATCTCTAGTAAAAATGAACTCCTCTCTTGAGATACCTTTTTCCTTGCAGTGAAAGTCTCCCACATGTTAAAGAAGTGATTAAAGAGCTAAAGAGCTGCCGTGAATATCTTGTTAATTCCTTTGTGCTCTGCTGCTTGGTGAACCTTTACAAATGAGATTATTTACTCTCCAATTCCTCCATTGTTATTCCCTTGCCCCTTTCTATGTGTGGTAGCACAAACAAGACAAAAGTAACTAAAATGTCAGCTTCTGAAAGCAACGTTGCATTCAGTTACATGATGTTGTTATCAGCACACACAAAATGGAGCTGAAAATACAGGAATAAAATGTGGATGGAGAAAAGACAGCAAATGGGAAGGGAGCGTAAAAATAGGGATAACAAACCTTGAAAAAGTAGAGCATCTTCCTTCTTCACGTTGAACACTTTTGTTTTCTGACTTGATGTGCAGTAAGGTTATAAAATAGTGCCAAACATTACAATTACACTGTGTTTCAGGAAAGCCAGGGCTAGCTGCAATCCCTAAAACTGGATTTAGGTGCAGGCAAAATTCCCAGAATATTTTTGGGAGTTCGTAGCTTTCCCAGGGAAGACGGAGTGTCATATAGGAGACACTTGCACTACTTACACCTTTGCTTTTGTTAATGAGTTTCAAGTTTTAAAGAAAGACATTAGATTAAAAATTAATTTTCGACTAGTGTGCACAACCAGCATTGTAGCATTTATCTTCTGTGCAATGAGTGTTTAACTCCTTGTTTTTGTACATTTTTAGATTGCAGAACAGATAACTCATACCAATGAACAAACCATCTTGTTTGTCCTTTCAGAAAGTGTTGATATTATTGATTTCTAATGAGTAGACTAATAAGAAATGTTACCAAAGCCATAAATATGTTTTGCTAGAGCCCTTTTTCTTAGAATTAAGAGGCTCTCTTTTGATACATAATTTATTTAAGGCATCTCTGTACTTGAATGCAGAGAAGTAGTTCAACATTCAGTCCACTATCAACACCATCTATCACGCTGAAGTACTTTTTATAGATTTATGCAAGTAGGAAGGTGTCTAACTTTGCTTTCTGTTCTATTATTCATGTGTTGTCCTGAGCTTACCTTTGTGGATATTATGGTGTGTCTCCTGAACAGCCTTTCAGAGTAGGAAAACCAAGTGTTTTTATCCTGAACAAACAATGAATAATGCACAGTATTTTAGAACTATCCTAAGGGCACATACTTATTGTAAAATACTAAACATTGAAAATACTGAATAATATGGGTTTCTGCAAGAGTTTTAAAATCCCTGTTTTAAAATATGTCATGATCTGGACAGTTTAGTATCATTGCAGCTAGTCCTGTCTAATCCATTTTATCTTTTCTTTCAAGTAGGAAGTTAATATAAAAGATTACTGTTTAAAAGATCTGTCTTTTTGTTAGATCATCTTCTGTTATGATTTCTAAGACTAAAGTGTTTGCTGTTCAGTTGGTCACTGATAAAAGGTACAGGGGAATGTTCTCTGCTGCCATCAGGCTGTTAATGACCTTAAAAAACTTCCCTGCATTGCAGACAATAAACTGCACTTGAGATTTCCACTGTTCACCTTCAGTTTCTGCCCCTGTGTTCCATTTGTCATTGCTCATTTACTAGCTCTGAGGGACAAGAAGTATGTTTTTTCATATTTGCTTTTTAAACAGACCCCAATAACAATAGAGTAAAAATGTTTAGCACAGTATAAAGGCAACTCTTCTTTTAGTTTTTCATGGTGGACAATTAACTGAACAGTATTTGTTCAGGCACAGCTGTTTGTTCTGATGTTATTTTCTTTTATTTTAATTAAAAAATAGGCAAATAGCCATGGAACTGCTTATAAAGAATTACAACCATTAGAGAAAAAAAATACACTCCCAATATTTTGTATACTAAGAAACTTTGTAACATCATGTGAGGGTACATCTCTGAGGACTGAAAGAAATTGCATTCAGGAAGGTCAAGAAAGAGGATCCAGGGAACAACAGATCAGTCAGCTTCACCTTGGTACCTGCAAGGTGACAGAAAAAATAATCCTGTAAACTATTTCCAAACATGTATGAAGGACAAATAGATGGCTGGGAGCAGTCAGCATGTCTTTATGAAAGGAAAATCATATTTGACCAGCTTGCTAGCTTTCTACAATGTGATTGCCTTGATGAAGGCAAGAGCAGTGGATGCTGTTTATCTCAACTTTAGTAAATCTTTTCACACCATCTCTCGTAATGTTCCATAGACAACCTGATGAAATATGAACTAGCTAAATGGACAGTATGGACAGTTAGGTAGATTGAAAACTGAACTGCCCAGAGGTTGAGAGGCAAACAGGCCAGCTGCAGGCTAGTCACTAATGAAGTATTCCTGAGGTTGATACTGGATCCACACTGTTTAACATCTTCATTAATGACCTGGACAGTGGGACAGAGTTTGCAGAGGATACAAAACAGGAAGGTTGATGCACCAGTTGGTTGTGTTGCCATTCAGGGGGATTTTAACAGGCTGGAGAGATGGGCTTACAGGGATTACCCTTGTGTAGAAATGACACCATGCACCAGTACACACTGGGGACCCACCAGCTGGAAGGCAGCTCTGAAAGACTTGGGGGTTCATGATGGAGAATAGGTCATGAGTCAGCAATGTGCCTTTATAGTAAAAAAGACTGAAGCCTCCTGGGCTGCGTTTAGGAAGAGTGTTTCCAGAAGGTCAAGGGAGGTGATCATTCCTCTCTGCTGAGCCCTGGTGAGACACATCTGGAGTGCTGGGTCCACATCAGGGCTCCTCAGAAGAGGAGAAATATACATTGTGAAGTGTGACCAAGTAAGACTTCCATGAAGATCACTCAGAGACTGGAGCATCTGACATACAAGGAGAGGATCAAAGAGCTGGGACAGTTCACCCTGGAGAAGAGAAGATTCAGTGAGGAACTTCCCAACCTGTTCAAATACCTATTGGGGAGGACCAAAGACTGAGACAGACTTTTCTCTGTCATGTCTGATGCCAGAACAGGAGACTATGGGCACAAACTTAAATACAGGAAATTCTGTTTAAATGCAAGCAAAAGAAATATCCTTTGCTGTACAGATATCAAACACTGGAAAAGGCAATCCAGAGATATTGTGGCATCTTTCTTTTTGGGAGATACTCAAAACCAAGATGGACATGATCCTGGAAGATCATGCCATGTTGATCCAGCCTGATTTCAGATACTGGACTAGATGATGTTCAGGGGTGCCTTTCAACCTCAATTTTTCTGTAATTCTGTGATTCTGTAATCTCTGATTCTGTATATAATTCCTCCCTTTTTTGATTTTTAACAATTTACCTTTCATTTATGTATCTTATCAGAGGAGGCCATCAATGTGTACCACTTAAAGAGACAAGAATATCAGTGTTGCAAAAACAAGTAACTTTTAAGAATTAACAGTGAGACTTAGATGTTTGGGACATTTTAGTCAGAAAAAGCAAAGCTTTTTTCTTCTTTCATATTCATAGGCAATTTAGTTACTGCAGATAGAAAACCAGACAACACAAATTTCAATGAATTTGTTTATTTTTAAATAATATAAACTTTAAATATTAATCTGTTGGAACAGATTGCAGATTAATGTGGAAAAGTGTCCTGTCATACATAAATTAAATTTGGATGGGCAGACAAGGCTGGATAAAAATCAATTTCTACTTTATACCAAAATTCAAGTGAAAGAATGATTTTAGGTGAAGATTTTTTCAAGAAGAGAAAGCAGGACAAATTTTATCTACATCATCCTAAAGAAGTGCCCAGAGTGGTGTGTTCAAGTCCTATTTCCCATTCCATCCCAACTGTTCAGCCAGTGCAATGCACATGGGTTGCTACAGAGGTGCAGCAGTGAGTATGTCATATAGGGCAGGCAAATGAAGTCTGGAGCTGGCAGCACATCTGTTAACAGAGGCAACACATATTTTGGGTGTCAGCGCAGCCTCGCTGTGGTGTTACCCTCTGACTTTTGCCCCAGCAGCAACCACCCCTTCTGCAGTACCAACAGTAGGACTGCTTTGCTTCTCTCCTGGCATCCCCATCTATTGTGGTAGCATGGCTGTAACAATGTGCTACCTTGTCCGAGGAAGGACACTTCCTAGAACATCTACACCAGCCAGAACCTACTTCACCTTCACAACTACAAGCAGAGAAACCACTGATACGAACCATCAAGCTGCTATAGCTGCTCTGCCCCTGACTCCTGCTAAGGCACCCAGTGGGTTGGTCAGTACTGGAAAGTAGGTCAACCATGTCACTAACTGAGAGCATCTTCTGATACCTAAATGGAAATATAGATTTCTTCAGATGGAATCCCATGCTGAAGTGTGTGCTATGCGAATACTTGGGTCAAAACCTCCCAGCTGGGCTCATTGCCACAGTACAATGACCTTATTATTGACTTCCTGCCTTCGTGGTGGTTCAAATATATCCATCATATTTCTGAGTCTGGGTGGGCCTGAAGTATATACTCAGTCTCACCATCTCATCTGAGAAATGTTAACTCTTCAGGCTCCTCCTTAGTTTCAGTGACTTGCCCACACGCTTGGGGTTTTTCTCCATTTCTGGATCTTCCTCACTGTTCCATGCTCCTTTGATGTCACTTAAGAATGATTTATGAACTAGAGCTTCTGAAACATTTTCTGGATCTTTGTGAAATATTAAAACAAAGTTAGAGTTTGCTGAAAGTCCTGGTTTATTCTCTTTCTAAGAGCTTGATTCTTCTGTTTATAACAGGTCAGCAGCTCGTGTGCAATAAAGTCAATATGTAGCTAAGGTGGTTATGAAAACATAAGTAATAACGGGGACTTGTTCATCCTTACAAGTGCCTCAGTCCCATAAATGCTCCCCCAAGCATGTGCTTGCCCATGCTGCCTGGATGCCTATGCTTCATAAAACCTGGTGCAATAAAAACTGAATTGACTGCTTTCAAGTGTCGTTCTGAGAGCTTCATTATTTAATTCTTATTTCAGTCTGCGCTCTGTTGCTTACACAGGAAGTTTCACTTGACTTTTAGTACCTTAAAAATATAGTAATAACAGTGCTTGGGCGTTGCAGTCCTGAGTAGTGACTTTATGTGCACAAGGAGACATTCACCACTCTGCAGAGCTCACATACTACTTAAATTTTACAAGATTAATATAGCTTTACACATCATATAGACTGTTCTGGCCTTCTCCCATCAAGGACTTCCAACCCTGGGACAAACACCTCACTACAAGGATGTATCTTGAAATAGGTAGTACAGACCAAATGAGACAAAAGCTCTTTCCCTTAATCCATATATATTAGATGAAGATTATAGCTAGCAAGTACAGATGAACTGGCTCTCGGGACAGAGGGATGAGTAGTAGACAAGTATTGCTGTTTTTAGCCCCAGTGTGCCATCTGCTTGTGCTTCAAATGGCAAGACAAATCTACCCTGATAAACGCAACAGTTGTGATTTTCTTTTCTGGAAAGATGGATACAGAGATGGTCATGGCCTAAAAGAGTCTACATATGAATCTCTAATAGTTAATGCAGCTTTAAGGAAGTTAGGGCCTGCTTCTGTTGTCTTGCTAAGAAACAACTGCTTGTAATTGTTAAGTGAAAGTTAATGCTATCCTCAGAAGTTATTTTTTAAAACTCTGAAAATAGATGAAGAGCTATGGGTGAGGAGATTGTCTTTCCACATGACTGAAGTGGCCAAAGTTACATAATTTTTGAAAATTGCCCTCCTTCAAGTCTAGTGACTGCTTGAAATTCTCCTTGAAGAAGCTAGTTGTGGTAGTATAGAAAACAGGGTTCAAGGCACTGTATATTGGCAGAACAAATATCCCTATGCAGGAAGCATCTAGGGAGAAAAGGTAAAAATACTTTGTATGCTTTGCTGTAGGAAAGCTAAGGAAGTAAATGTGTCTTTAAGTAATTTTTGCTTTATGTCCTTTATTTTACTTTATGTCACATCAGTTTATCTGATTTTGTCTGGAATTCTAATGTAGTATTATTTTTACAAGAGAAAGAGTTGAACTCAACTTTGCGCTCTGTGGTTTTCATTGAGTTCACCAAGGGTTTTCATGAGAAGGGTAAAAAGCTTTTCAACAGAGAGTGTTTTTATCTAGTGGAATTTAATAAAAACATTAAACATAAGCTGAAGTCCATCTTTCGTAAGGATCATATTTAATATAAAGCCAAATCCTATACTTATTTTTTATGTGGCAATTTTCATTAGTAGATTTCAAAATGTCTTACAAAAGCTTCATTATTATTTTACAGAGAGGAATCTGGAGTACACTTTTTAGGGAACCATAAGAGCCTCACCATCATGGACCCCACACCAGTCACAGTCATACATCTTTGGGACACCCTTATGATGGCTATGTTTTATTTTTAGCAACCAACATGTAATCACTTCTCCTGTGGTTATGCAAATGAAATTCAGTGCTCTCGATAAGGCTAAATAGGTTTTGTGATAAAACCATTGACAATTTACTACATCTCTTTAATGTCTTTAATATTATGGAGGATTATTTACCTTATTTCTACAAACATGAGGCATCCATTTTCTAGGATGCCTTTATTGTTGTGTTATCTGTTACCAGCTGCAAGGTTAGGAGGGCTGTGTATAACCCGTGCATTGACAGAGACCTCTGATGCTGTACATCTCCTCCATGGGCTGGCAGGGAAGATCCATAGGATCAGGGAAGGCTTCTGGCCACCTCAGGACACCCTGGAAAACTTAGCCTGCACTTATTTATGCGCTGTTCTGTTGTAGTTTGGTTTTCCCAATGATCAAACTAACGGATTTACTCATACATATTACCATGGGATTTTTCAGTTGTAACAAAGAAAAGCTCTTCAGTGGATAGTCTGATTCTCAGCTATAGACATGAATTGAGTATGTTATGTATGTCCTTTAAAGTTCAATTTCTGAATATAGAAAAAGCCAAATGTTTTGAGCAATACTTACTCTTCAGCAGTGGTTAACTAGAATTCCTCTAGCAGAATGGATTTGGTTCAGACTGAATATTCAACAAAAGAAACCACATATGCACACACAGCATTATTTGGATTTTCCACCTGGACTCAGTGGAGGATTTCAATGACAAAGACAGGATTCCAGCAGATGGCATCAGCGAATACTATTGAAAAACATATTGATTAGAAAGTGGAACACCCTGTGTATGTGACTCCTTATCTCTGATGCCTAAAAGGTGTTTTTTTTTGAAAGAATCAAAACATTCTGACCTATGAAAACATGGTGATGATGGAGGCTGGCAGGGTCACACCTGTGGGGAAATGAAATTCAAAACAAAGAGCATTGAAATGGTCTTTTCTGTCTTCCCTTTCTCCCAACCACTTCTCTTTTTCATTCTTTTCCTTTATTTTGTTATAGTTTTAATGTAGTCATAGTACATAGATACCAATTTTATGTTAGAAACAGATCCTCAGTATTGTCTACTGTCATGCAGCCTGCTCATGTATCATACATCATATATCACGTTCCCATCTGTTACACAGCAAGATGTGAATAAGTTGTGAGAAGTAACTATAGAAACCCAATTAATACACAGCATGGGTGGGCTCATGATTCCACACAGATCTGATCTCCTGACTAGAAGTGCTGCAGTAAATCCAAAGCAGAAACCACCTGCAGAATTCTCACATAGTATGGAGAGAGCGACATATTCCCCAGCACTGTCACAAACCAATCTGAGGGGTATGTTCATATCAGACTGGCTTCCTCAGTTCTGTATAAATACCTGTCCTAAAGTACTGATGGAAGAACATGTGCGGCACAATACATGCCATTTGGACGTTAAGCACATTATGCTGTGTTGCAGAGCGAGGCTTTTGACTGTTCACCAGATGGCAACATCGTGGACTGGAGAACAGTGATAAGTAGCTGAGAGCCATTGAAGGAGCCATTTATGTCAAGACTGCACATGTGTATTGGGTTTGTGTGGCAAGATTTTGGCAGTGGGAGGGGGCTACAAGGGTGGCTCGGGTGAGAAGCTGCCAGAAGCTTTCCCCATGTCCTGCAGAGCCAATGCCAGCTGGCTCCAAGATGGACCTGCTGCTCATCAAGACCAAGCCCATCCACATCCTGGATAACAGGATTTA
This sequence comes from Formicarius rufipectus, assembly GCA_013399695.1. NCBI lineage: Eukaryota > Metazoa > Chordata > Aves > Passeriformes > Formicariidae > Formicarius > Formicarius rufipectus. The sequence goes on from VXAU01004934.1 coordinate 388,107, forward strand.
AGGAGGGGGGGGGAACTGCAGAAGAACAACAGCAGAGAAAGCATTTAAAATATGTGAAACAGCTCTGCAGACCACACAGTCAGTGAAGAAGGAGAGGGAGGAGGTGCTCCAGGCACCAAAGCAGAGATTCCCATACAGCCCATGGTAAGGCAGGCTGTCCTCCTGCAGTCCATGGAGAAGTAGATATCCACTACAACCCCTGACAGACCCGACATTACAACAGGCAATGTTGTAATTACCAAAGGAGGCTGTGACCCTATGAGAAGCCCATATTGGAGTGGGCTCCTGGCAGGACCTGTGGCCCTGTGGAAAGAGAAGCCCATGCTGGAGCAGGTTTTCTGGCAGGACTTATTGACCCCATGAAGGACCCGCGATGGAGCAGTCTGTTCCTCCGTGTGGAAGGGATCCAGGCTGGAGCAGTTTGCGCAGAACTGCAGCCCAAGGGAAGGACTTACGTTGAAGTTCGTGGAGGACTGATCCCTGTAGGAGGAACCCCATGCTGGAGCAGGGGAGGAGTGCAAGGAGTCTTCACCCTGAGCTGGAAGTGGCCGCAGAGACAATGTGTGATGAACTGACCACAACCCCCATTCTATGTTCTCCTGAGCCACTGGGGGAGGAAGAGGAAGAGAAAATTGGGACTGAAGTTGAGCCTGGAAAAAACAAGGGATCGGGGGAAGGTGTTTGTAAGAATTGGTTTATTTCTCATTATCCTAGTCTGACCTGATGGGTAATAAATTCAGTGAATTTCTCCACGTCAAGTCTGTCTTGCCCATGATGGTCACATATCTTCCTGTCCTCATCCCACAACGCTTTCATTTTCTCTCCCTTGCCCAGCTGGGAGCAACTTTGATGTGCACCTGGTGTCCAGCCAGAGTCAGCCCACCACAACCTGGAAACACGCTCTTGCTCAGACATATGGATTGAAACAAACAATCAAACAATCCATATAGATATGCAAACACAACAGTCTGTTGCTATCCAGGATGGATATTACCAAAGGGAAAGACAATCATTAAATACTTTTCCAAGAGCAGATATGTCACTAGCAGGATTGACACCTCTGTAGATAGCATGGCAGTGAACCCAATGATATGGCAGGTTAAACTTTCCATCCACAGCATAATTTTTGTATTGTCCATGGTATTCAAATAAAAAACTCCAAAAGAGAACAAATATGCCCTCATTAGACAATCAGCACCTATTTAAAAAATAGATTTTACATTTTACTGAAAAACAGCAATAAAATGCTATGTCTGTAGTATACTTACATGTGTATCCAAACCTGGGACAGCATTCAAAAATAATTTAACCCTGTGTTTGCAGCATTGGAATTCATTTGCTATGGGGCTATGAGCCCTCTGATGACAAATAAGAAAGTGAAGCTGCTGTCAGGATATGTCAAGTTTCCTGGCTGTGGCCAGCACAGAGGCCTTCGCAGACACCAGAATTTTGGATCACTGAAATATGTGACACAAGGGCAGCCTAACCTGGAGAGAGGCAATGACAGTGTCTGGGCACTCTTTAGGGTGCAGACACTGCAGTGGCAGCATTCCAGCCAGGAGCAAGCTGAAAAATCTCAGGCAGAGTGTGTGACACCTGGCAGGTCTATAGCACTATGTAGTATATACATGGCACTGTATAATAAATACACAGGACATCTTTGATGTCTTGCCATGGATTCACCTCTTCATATCTAAAAGCAAGGTGTATTAATATTACCTGTCCTTGACCATTTGCAAAGCTGAAGACCTGAACCAGTCTTGCTTTGTCTGTCTCTACAGTCAATGAAGTCAACAGATGCTTTTTGTATATGACTCACTAGACCTATTTTGGATGTCTCTTTTAGAACTTGATAAATTGCACAACTCATTGACTATAAAGAAGAGAGCAAAGTGACTAGTTCATAGACACCTGCACTGTTAGCCCCTGAAGCCATGCAAGATAAAATCTTCCCCGCCTGAAGTTAACAAGCAGTCAGAGAGCAGAGTTTGTAGGTTTGACTAACTTGAACAAAGAGGAGAAGTAATAATAGGTCTCATTTGTTTTCAAGGGGTGAATCTCCCGTAAACAGTGTCACATTATTACACCATAAGCTTAGGAAGAAGTAGGATTTGGCCACAGCAAGTATGAATTTGGACCCACATTTCTATTGGTTTGAGGATTCTTAATTTGGGAAAAACTGCTGGATGGTACAGTCATTTGGAAATACATTTTTAAATACTCTGTTCAAAAATACTAGAAGCATTTATCAGTTCCTGTGCAAAAAAGAAAAGAGAATGGAATAGAATAGAATAGAATAGAATAGAATAGAATAGAATAGAATAGAATAGAATAGAATAGAATAGAATGGAATGGAATAGAATAGAATAGAATAGAATAGAATAGAATAGAATAGAATAGAATAGAATAGAATTCAGTTGGAAGGGACCTACAACAATCATCCAGTCCAACTGCCTGATTGCTTGAGGTGATGATGATTTGATGAATCACAGAATAAATTCAGAGAGCAAGTATTCTAACTACCTAGCTTGTCCATAATCTTTAATGAAAGATGTAAAATGAATAGTATTAATAAAATGAAATGTTTCAGTTTCATAGATTATTTTGACACATCGTGACTACCTAAAGGCAAGGGATTGAAGGACCTCAGTTATTTTTTGACACACATTTTATTAGAATATCAAAAAATAGTGCAAAAATAGATAATGCATAACATTTTTAAGTGCTTTGAAACTAGTATGTGTGTGGACTGTAAACTGAGATTATTGGAACATACATGATGTTATGTATTTTATATCATATCATATATCATAATGTGGCATAATATAATATGTCAATATATTAATTTTATTAATGCACTAATCATATAAATGTATTATGAATACCTTTAATACACCTTTAAAAAGTTTTGATGGTGTGTGTTGCATTTTCAACTTCAATAATTGATGTCATTTTGATGACAAGATTTTCAAGGCATGTAACACAAGCTGTGACCCACACAAATACTCTCAGAATATTGTTAGCTAAGATATCTCCAGATGATGAAATCCCTGTCAGTGATGTGCATATTCACACATGCAGTGTGTGGAAGCAATAAGGGAAACTTTTTGGAGTAGGTGAAAGAAATGAACATGGAATGATGTGGGTCAAACATAATCCAATGTCACTGCCAGTTACACCAGTAATGCAATTAGATCAAGGACCTGGAAGAGAAGAAATTTTAACAGAATAATACCTAGTGCATCAAAGGGCCATGTTGTGAGAGATATTAAATAAAAGGGGCTTTACTTTGGCATTTGTTTGCAGCTTGAGTCCTTTCAGTTCCCAGCAACAATGCTGCTGGAAATGGCCACAGTCATCAGTGATTTCCTTCAGGTCACTGTAAAATGCCATAGGCAGAGCTGGTATATGTTTTTGTTCTCATAAACCTTTCTACTTCTGCCTGCTAAGTTTAAGGCTACAGTAACTTCCAAGTAAGCAAACAATTTTATTTATTCCAGTTAAGCCAGAAAAAAAGGTAATGTGATGTGATCTATAAATGAGGGAACAAAATGAGGAGAATGTTTCCTTTCTCTGTTTAATATAGTGAAATATTTCATAATTTTTTTTCAGAAGTTAATATGGAAAGAAACACCCTAGTTTGGTTTTGGGCATTTTTATATGGATCTCCCACCTCTTTAATTTTATTTTGCATATATACATATGAAGAAGTTCCTCCTATGTTGAAATGTCCCTCCATTTATATTTAGATTCTCTATCATTTCCAGGTATCTGTAAAATAGATAAATGTTATGATCCATAAATAAAGTATAGGAAATGGGAGTTTCTGCAGTTATCAATTTTTAAATTACACAAACAAGCCTTTTCTTAAATAATAAGCCTTAAAGTAAAGGTCTTATGGAAAAATTCCTGACTACATTCAGTAGGAATGATTCTATGGTTATTTATCACATTGAGCTTTTTACTGAAAGATTGTGTTGTGAGGAGGTGCACGAAGCCTGAACTCCCTTTGTAGTTATGCTGTTCGACAACAGAGGCATTATCCATTAAGGGAAGCAAAAGAAGTGATTGCACAAGTTTTCATCTCTTTCCCTTGGTGCTAAGCTCAGCTGCACATAGCACTGTGATTTGAAATTTTATTGTTATAAACTTTGGCCAGAGGGCCTTCCAGCTAACAAAGGAGTCACAGAACTGAAAGCACTAGTAAGCCCAGAAAAGGCAGAGAAAAAAAGATAGCTTCTGTTATGGAAACCAGAAGCAGAGAGGAAGACATAGGACAAGAAGGAAAGGTTTGTATAACATTACAAGCATGCGAGCAAACACAGTGCTGGCACTGAGAGCCGTAAAACTGTTCAAGTAATGGTGATAGAGCCATGAAAGGACTCTTTGTGTACTGGGTATATTCAGTAAGGATTTCCTGAAGCATCTGAAAGCAGAGCTTCATTTTGTAGCATCCCAATAGACCTTCAGTCTGCAAATTCAGTGTCAGGAGTGCACGTGCTGGAGGATTAGCAAACCCAGCAAGTACAGAAACAGTGACAGGACATCATTATTTTGCACATTTGGCTATACTGGAGAAATAAAAGAAGCCATGGAAATAGTTTATCTGGTTAGCTGTGATCCAAACAGGAAGAGAAACTCCTGGCATACTCAAAGCCAGCTGTAGCCACCTGACAGAGGCAAAAATGCTAACAGAAACCTGTGGTACTGAGTCCATTGCAGTGGACACTCAGTGCAGGTACTGGCACACCTGGACACAGTGTGTAATTTTCACCTCGTTGGCTGGGCAATAGCATTTCAAGGGACTTGATAGAATATCTGCATAGATGGTATTCTAGGGAAAGGTGCATGAAATTCTGGAAAAGTGACAGGAACTGAAATCCTGTCAATGATTCTCTAGTGACAAGAAAAACAAACCCCATGCTATTCATACAATTCATTTGGTGTAACTTGAAATTGATTCACAGCAATGACAAGATACTGCACAAAGGATGTACTTCGACAATGTTTTAGAAAGGGAAGTATCACAACTGAATAAAAAAGAAAAGTAACCAAGTGGGGCAATCTGCTTAGATAGCAGGCACTTGGGTTGTGTCCCTTTGAAATTACTTCGATGAAATGAGAAAAATAACTGATCCCAAGGATTCCAAATTCAGTTTAGGAAGAACATATTAATCTGGTATGATGAGAAAGGAGAGCTTGAGTTTGAAAAGCCCAATAGAAGAGGGGATTAATGACTTCTGCATTTGTGAATATCAGAAACAGAACTTCAGGGAATCTCAATGCATGTGACACAGTGTGTGTAGAATCTCTCAAGTCCTTACGACCTTGATGGCATATTATTGCTGTGGCTATATCAAGGTTGCCCAGAGAGGTTGTGAATGCCCCATCCCTGGAAACATTCAAGGTCACATTGGATAGGGCTTTGAGCAACATGATCTAGTTGAAGATGTCCCTACTCATTGCAGGGGGACTGGACTAGATGAGTGTCCATCCCAAACCACTCTACAATTTTAGGAATAAGATGTAAGAGTGCTCATGTCTGCTATAGGGAAAGATTAAATCCCAAGCTGTAAAGTCCAGATTTTTGGTGCTAGGACAAATATCTCGTTGATATCTAATCTGGGATGAGAGATTCATGTATTTCCAAACAACCTAGTAGATGTTCCTGCTTCAGCTATTCCCAGCTCTATTGTCTGTTTCGCTTCTAGGAAAACACAGGGAAGATTGTTTTTGCCAAAAATTTGTAATTTTATTTGAGGATTTGGTTTTGCTTTTGTCCTGACCTGAGACAAGAGACATTTCCCCCCCTCCCCAAGATTTTAAACTCTTTTTTTTTTTTTTTTTTTTGATTATATACTGTCTATCCCATAAAATAAAATGCCTGTCATCTTGACAGCAGGGCTTCTGGAAGAATCACTGATTATTGAATCACTTTGTTCTGGTTAATTCTAGCCCAGTTAGATTTTGGGGTGGGGGGTGACATGTCTGTCTTATATTCTTTGTTTCTGTGCTGCATGTTGGAAATGCAGATCAGACAATTATTTTGACAGGCAGGCAGGTGGTACTATTACATTGGCAGTACCATATCTGTCATGGTTTATGTGCTCTCAGATTGAAGTAGCTACACTTTCCCTCGCTGGTCAAGATTTATATAGCAGCAGAGCACATCTCCACCCATGGATTAAAACAGTGTTATGTCTTAGGGTTACTGCCTTGTTCATGTGGTGGCTTATGGACTAAAATATTGATACTTGCTGCATCTTATTCTGTGAATAATAATGAAACTAAGCTGTAAGGCAACTTCACAAAGAATCTGAAAGGAAATTATACTGGCAGAGCTGCTGCATAACTGACTCAGTTATCCATCAAAAATCATTTCAGGTGTCCTGGAGACACCCATTTGAGATGCCCATGTAGAGTTGTCTCATAAGACACATGACCTAGAAGGGATCTGTGGCCTTATGAATTAGCAGGTGGCGGTCCAGTGGGGTGAATACCTAAGGGCACCTCCAATGGCACCTGACTCCTGTACGTGGGCAAGGGAATCAGGCAATGGTGAACACAGTCACAGGGTTTATAGAAAGACTTATTCAACCTAGATGAGCTTTTGGGTTGCAGTATAGCTCTCCAGATGAATACTCCATCTAGTATGTTTTGGCATGTCCTATGAGTCATCCATGGGGGCAGGCAGACACAACACAGAACCCATGAGAGACCAAGGACTTTCTGGAGTAGGGATTCTGCAAGGGTGTCAAATAGCACTAGGCATCTGACCTGTGAAGCAACTGAATAGTTGTCTCAATTTTGCCCTTACTGTAGTGACTGAAGACACGTGGATCACCTGGCTACCTTTGGGCATTTAGGGGCGGTCCACAGTAAGGAACTGAGTATTACCTTGTATGTTGACTTCCTCACAGTGTTTTTACCATGTAGCACAAGAGAAAAATACCAAACAATGAGTTGCAGAAAAACTGTTCAGATTTATCATTCAGATTAATTCATGATGTTTTCCTTTTGCTTAGCAAAAAAACCAGGGTGAATTTGAAAATAATTTTGTTCTTCTTTTGGACAGCTCTTCAAGAAAAAGCATATGGTTCAGAGTGAAGTTTTCAAAAAAGGTGGTGTAGGCTTGTTTGTCAACCTTGAATCCAATGAAATTATAAGATGGACTTTTAGATTTCCAAATTAAAGAGGAAATAAAAATAAATAAGTTGATTTTGTGTAAAATTCTTAATTAAACCCCCCAAATTTGGCTGAATCCTCAGCCCTGAGTAGTGTGTGTTTTATAAATTACCCCAAAGGTGATATTTTAAAAGTTCTAAAATACTTGTTACTCTTTACTTATGTCCTTATCTGCCCCAGTGCCCTGGCTGTAATTGTTGTGTAATTTGTTCTTAATTTATGTATTGTGCTTGCTCCTAGGCTTATCACTTGTGAATAGCAGTAAAAATGAGCAAATTGTATGGCTGTAATTTATGTATTCTGGCCTGCTACCTTAGTGTGTTTAATTAGGAGGAATTAGAATTACATTCAACGTATTATAGAATGGTAATCAATACTTCACACATCTTTTGTAATTGATTAATATTTCTCCTGGAAAGAAAGGATTTAATTTAATGTCCTATGTTAGTAAAATGTTTCAGGTTTTACTTACAAGAACTGAAGCTGCTGAAGACTTTCAGTGTGATTGTCAGAGAGGTGAGAAAATGGATTGAAAGAAAGATTACTAAAAGAAAGAAAACCTGTTTCTTATTTTATTTCAGGAATAATACATGCTAAATGAGTGCATTTTTAAATACAGTTGAGATTCTCATTTATAAGTCACAGCTTCTGTAACTACTTCATGTCTTTAAAAAGATAACATGGTGATTCTGTAATCTTGTTACCGGAGAGATTCCTTTGAGAGAAAAAAAGCAGACAGATTCATCCTTAGTATTCAACCTATCCTTTTCAATATACCAGCTTTTAGGGTTCTAAGACTGAGAAGGTGAGGAGGCATGTTATCTTACTTCAAATTGTAATAGCAGCAGAATCAACTTGTATTATCACTTCAGTTCATCCAATATTTCCTTTCTCTGATTTTATCCATAAGACACTTTGAAGCCAGTTGGTACAGGCACTGATGTTTGGCAATTGCTAAACATGGATCATTTCAGCTCTGATTCATCATAACTAATTCACCTGAGGTGTCTAATTTGGGAACCTGCTTGCCCGAGGGTCTTGCTATAATCTATGAACTTTATAATTGCTGAGAGGTGAGATGAATCAAAGTCTAATTACATAGATGTGAAGCTTTCACATTTAATATAGGTAGAAAAGAAAAAAATAATTTAAAAATCCCACAGTAACTTCACCTCTGACAACTAGTATTAGTGAATGGGTTTTAATCATGCCAGCAAATCAGTGTCTTCAACAAATAACATCAGTTGCTATTCTCCTTCCACAGCCCGTAGCAGCCTGTTTCAATCGCTCATGTTGCTCCAGTCACTGACAACTCCCCTTCTCCTTCAAGCTTTCCCTTCTCTTTTCCACATCTACATTTTCTGCAGCTGTTTAATGTTCCTGCCTAAACATGTCATGCCAGATAATGAGGCAACCAAACCTCAGATGCAACGTGACTATTTTATATGCAGATGAGCCTAATGCATGCACAACTTATCCCCAGGGTTAGTGGAGGTCTCAAGTCTAAAAGTAGGTGTCTAAATTCCCCAGACAGCTCCTGGGAGACGCTGGTTCACCTCCAAAGCACAGAGATGCTGCCCTAGCAATCTTTCTATAGACTTCACAGGGTTCATAGGTACCCTTAGTGTGTGAGCTGAACCAGCTGAAAAATGTCTTATTGGCTCCAGAGGATCTGGGTGAAGCACCCAGTGGGTACTCCTATGCCCAGAAGGGAGGGAGCCTGGCAGTCGCTGGGATAGGGGGAGACCTTGTTTTTCAGCCCATACAACTGTGTCTGCTGTAAACCTCAGAAAGCCTTGGAATTTTCCCCTCTCCTCATGATGCTGCCCTAAGTGCTGCCTGCAGCTCACTCTTGTCTTCTCCCTTTCTGTCCTTGTGCCTTTGATTTTGCATGACCTCCTGCCTCACCTTTGGCAGGAAAGGTGCAGTACACTCACAGTTTGCAGACAAGTAAGAGCTCATACTCCATAATTTAAAAAGATATTTTAGGAAGCTCATAATTCGTCCCAATCTTTTAATGAGGAAAAGGTGTTTGAAGGTAGCAAGTGAATTTGATTTCCAAGAAGAAACCAGTAAAATAAAATATATATTAGAATAAGTACTTAATGATTCAACTTAATGTGGAGTTCTAATTTCGTCTCAGTATGATTACTTGGTGCTTGTTTTGCTAATTGTGTTAGAAGTTACACAGGACCCAAGTTAACTTTTCCAAGCTGCAGCAAGGTGTGTTCCTGTAGTTAAGGCAAAAGAAAACTACGCAAGACTAAGTAATTGGTTAAATAAAACTTTCCTTAGTTTTAATTAAAAACAAACCAATTGCAAAGTAAAATAAAAATAAGAAATTTTGTTTGGTTAAGGGCTCTGGGATTTCTTATTCAGTCAGAAATGTTATATGTGCAAATTTAGCTTGTTTTGCTTTTTCTCTCACTGTGATTAATACAGTCTCAGTTCCTGTTCCTCACTGGTAAGATACCACATGAATAGCACCAAGGAGCATTTTATATTTCTTAACTTATAGAATATCTATTCATGAACACGATTGTCCTTCAGATTCTGCTTTTCTTGTCCTGTGATGTGAAATACAGCTGAATATTTAAAAAAAAAAAGAAAATTAAAATAACAGTTCTTACCTTATACCAATGTATTTAACAGCAACAAAATATTTTGTTTGGGTTTTCCACAAAGGGAAAACTCATTCTGAAAGAGGAATGGATTCCACAATAAAAAATATCTGTATGCTGAGATACAGGCATAATATACTATTTCTGCTCCGTGATCAGACTGTGAGATCCAGGATTTACTGGAGTTTAAAAAACACCCTGGTACTCATGATCTGATCACAAGGCGAAAATAATACAGTAGGCCGTTTCTTATTCAGTTTGTTGAAACAAGTGATTGCAACAATTGCCAAAATGTGCCATGTGACTACGCATACAATAATGCAATTAATTGTAAAGAATACCTCCTTGACAATAGCACAGCTGTCCCTATGAGGCTTTATACATTGAAACAAATCCTATGTTGAGAACTGAGAGTCACACATATTCAGAAGGGTTTTGTTGCCTTATTTTCATACTTCTTATCTCTTACAATACAGTGAACACATCACATTCCAGGAAGGTAGGATTTTTTAAGGCCTTAATGTGATTGCCCTCAATGTCCCTGAACAACAATAAGGGAAGTGGTTTCATTCATGTGTTGTGTAATAGGTTTGCAGGAGGGAGTTTAAGCTCCAGGCTAGTCTTCTTTATTCTGATCTCCATTTATTTATCTATTTATTTTATTTTAAAAATAGCCTAGATTTATTACCTAGTTTTGAATATGAATGTAAATATCAAACAATGCAGATCATACCCTGTTTTTTGGTGTTACTTTGTGTCTATTTCTGGACTCACCAGTCATTTCAGCAATAATAGGATAATGTATTGGCATTTCCTATGTGTAATCTATGTACCAGAATAAATAGAGACCACCAGGTGGAGATTTTACGTTGCAATGTATATCGAAGTTATACTTAGGATAAACAAAGATTCACAGTAACTGATTTAATTTTCATTGGGAAACTAAAGAGAAGGCAGAATTTTGCTAAACTCATGACAGTCACGAGAACAGGAAGTAGCTCTAAAGATTTTTGCTGGCAAAGGACTGATATTTTTCAGACAGCCAGCTAAAACACTGTGAGGTTCAACTTTGGCAAGGTTATACTTGTTTTGAATATCACAACTTTAAAAATGGCTTGGCCCAAAAGAAAAAACAAATTGTGAATTTTTATCTTCACAGAAAAATATATATTAATTTTTCTAATAACACTTTTGCATAATTTACTTATATCCAATCAATAAGAGGTATTTGAATACAGATCTTGGGAAGAATCTCAAGTGTATTGTTTACCATCGATCTTCATAAATTAAATCATGGTTAGGAAACAAGATGTTTTATCATACTTCATAACACAATGTATGTGTAAGATATGCAAATGTAAACTTTTTAGAGATTTCAAGTTTAGATTTAGGTACACTGCTTTGAAATTTAAAATAGGTTTTACAGAACCTACACAAGAAAATAAATTTTTTAAAGTTGTCAGTAGCAAGACGTAGCATAATAGTACTTGATAACACATAATAGTGTTGATATTAGCTCTTTAATGTATTTGATTTATAGGCTATAGATTCATTGATTGACTGAGAACTATGCTAAATTGGACAACTCAAAAAAATCCTGTGTTTATTAAATAATTCTCAGTATGATTACTGTAGGTTTTCCATACCTGCTATGACCTTCTTTTCCATGCTGTTGTTTCCTATGGGAGCTGGTAAAAGTGGAAAGATATTTCAGCTCCTGCTCCATCCATTGCTTCAGTGCTCACTCTGTGGAGCCTGGTCCAAAGGCTACTGGTGCCAGCTCTGATGCCAGCAGCTGCCTATTGTGAGCTCAGCTGAATGAATCAACTAGTCAGTGAATCATTAATACACAAAGTCCTTAATATTCTTTGCTCTGAGCCAAAGGATGAGCAGCAAAACCTTAATTTTAAGGTAGCAAAATCAAATAATGTATTTCCCTGGAAACTGCGTTTGTAAGAAACCAAGATTGTACTTTTCAGCTCTGGCTTACTTGATGGGAGTAATGGAAAATATTTATAGGACTTCACGACTCCCTCCCACACACTGTAAGCTCTGTCATATAAGGATTCTTCTGTTGCAGTCATCACAGTGATATCTGCATAGGAAATTGTTCAAGTACCTAAATTCTATTTGAGATTTCTAAAAGGTGATGGTAGGCATCTGCTGGTTGTGTCTAAGGGTTTCTAATTTAGATTGTAAGGTCCAGTAGCCCTTCTGAGAAGCGATACAATTCTAACCAATTTTACAACTTCAGGAATGTCCTTTAGTTTTAACAGAAACATAGTAATGATAGTCCTTGCATGGAAGACACATATGAGAAACCTGGATCCCTGTTTTCATCCAGACATGGTTAAAAAAAACCACAACAAAAAACCCAGTAAATAAGTGCTGTGAAATTTGCACTATGGGGTTATAATCTAGAATTATGGGAAAAAGTAGTAGTTTACTGTGACATCAATCCTTATAAAGAAACAACGAAAAAATGGCTGAGATGAGAAAATCATAAGGGAACTTTTCCTCTGCAAACCCAAAATAACCAGACCTAGATATTATCTCCAGAATCTGAACCATAACTTGTGTGATAAGGAGTTGTAAATTTCAGCAGTCATTCCAAGTTAGTTGTGCAGAACAGAATCATAGAGTAATTAAGGTTGGAAAAGACCTCTAACTTCATTGAATCCAACCATTAACTGAGAACCACTGTGTTCAACAATAAACCATACACTAAAGTGTCACATCCACATATTTTTTGGGCTCTTCCAGGAATGGTGATTCCACCATTTCCCTGAGCAGCCTGTTCCAATGCTTGGTAATCTTTCCATGAAGAAATTTTTACTACTATCTGATCTAAACCTTCCCTGGTGCAGCTTGAGGCCATTTCCCCTCATCCTGTCACTTGTTACCTAGGAGAAGAGACCAATCCCCATCTGGCTTCAGCCTCCTTTCAGGTAGTTCTAGACAGTGATAAGGCCACTCCTGAACCTTCTTTTTTTCCAAACAAAACAACCCCAGCTTCCTCAGCTGCTCCTCATCAGACTTGCACTCCAGACCCTTCCCCAGCTCCATTGCCCTTCTCTGGACACGCTCCAGCACCTCAGTGTGTCTCTTGAAGTGAGGGGGCCCAGAACTGGACACAGGATTCAAGGTGTGGCCTCACCAGTGCCGAGGGCAGGGGAAATGTTGTCTATAGACATAACTTTACTGCCCGTTCCTTTCTTTTTAGATCAATGACATAAGCACATGGACTGTCAGTGGTGCAGGAATGCACACATTGCAGGTGACGAATGGTGCTTTGACAGGCAGGGTGAAAATGGGCACACTCAGCCATTTCAGTTTGTATTCACCTCCAAGTAAACTGCGTTTCAAACTAGTGAGACATTTATGACTGAGATACCTGTTGACAAAAACGTGTAACACAAAACTAAAATAACACTATCTAAAAACTGATAGGCTACTTTAAAAAAGAGAAAACAAAAATCTTTCAGACGGTTGATGAGAACAAGTAGAAAGATGAAGAATATGACATGCAATATTGGATTTTAAAATGATGAGTGAAAGTATTTTAAGGTCTCTATCTCATAAAAGGCCATTGTTTCTACAAGGGCAATTGTATTTGACTTTATATTTTTTAATACTTTATAGTTGGAATGATGTTGACAAAGGTATTAAAAATGTGCTTTTGTTAATGGTTTTTCACTCTCTATTGCTATGATGGAATAGACAGTTTTTACCCAGGTCTTATGCTTTTTAGACCAAGACAGACATGGTACAAATGCTTTGCATTTATATACACTCATCTATCAAAATGTCAATAGCCTTAGCTTGTTATTCAATATTTACAAGGAACTGGAAAGATTAGCCTGAATTTCAAAGGCACTGAGTTGCATTATCTCTTGGAAGTGGTAGGGGTACCTAGGTGAATAATAATGCCATAAATACTGACATATGAAAAATTTGGCCAATATAGTTTGTGAACATTAACTAATGAGGCAGTGTCAGGTACAAATAGTATATGAAGTTCATAATGGGTGACTAATGATACAAAAAAGAAGTTCAGCAATTTGTCTTTGCCACAGTGTGCATTTAGATTCACAGCAGAAGTTAAAATTCATAAAGTGCTCACATCTTTCCCATTACTGGAATATACAGAATAATGATTGGATGACTTTGAAGGGCTGGAGTTTAGGTGCCATTTCTTGTATTGTGGAGAGTTGCTCTTTGATACCTATGAGGCATGAGTTATCTAAAAAAGCAGAATAAGGCAATAATGTACTCACAATTTCTGAAGTTTTCATAGCCCAAATAATGCTTTCCTTAACATAGTCTGAAGAAATCTGTTGAAGAAATCTGGTACAGGTAAGGTAAAGCAAGAAAGCCAGTATAATCGTGGTTCATTAACTTCTTAAAATGCAAATATTGTGTAATCCCATATCTATCCCCTTCTGCCAGTTTAATTACAGTGCTAAATTAATGCCTTTTTTAATACCACTGAAGTCAGATTCAGTATTTTCCAGCAGAACAGAACTTTCTAATTACTTCTTTGAGGCTATTTTGTTTGTGTCCATCTCCAGGTTGCATCATGTCCCATTTCCTCATCATGCTTTTGTTTGTGTCCATCTCCAGGTTGCATCATGTCCCATTTCCTCATCATGCTTTTGGTACAGAAGATCATAGGGTGTAAAAAAGATGGTACAAAACCAGAAAGCACTGGAGACTGGGGCAAAAAAACTACACTGTTCCAGGCTACAGGTATATTATTTTGAATTTTTAAAAATGTGAACCATTGCTATCCATCATTCTTGGCACACTTACGTTAATATATATTGTACCTGCTAATGCACCTAGCAGAAAATTAGTGGCACATGTATTTTATTTATGTAAAATTGGTTTTAGCACTCTGCCTGCTCTTCAAGTGATACAGTCCTTTCACATAGTGACTGTTCTTGCAGTCTGCTAAACACTATTGGATGGAAGTTCGAGCTCTTATTAGAAACTCCTGAATAAAAGGTGTACACCATCCAGTCAGAAATAAGAGCTAAACAATGCACTGAAGAGTTTTATGAGGATTTATCTTACATTGTTATGTTAATGACTACCCTTGGAGCTGTTGCTGTTTTCGTATGTAGAAAACATGATGGCTTTATATGCATTCCATACTTCTCCACGGACACCCCC
>VXAU01004935.1:18078-46703 GCA_013399695.1 Formicarius rufipectus
ATCTTGAAAGTAAATAAAATGTGAATATGCTTTCCTTTTTCAAGTGGCACAACTTGAAGGTATAAAATTGTTTGGAATGGACTCCCAGAGCCCATACTCTTCAGACTATAAGTAGACAACAACTGGAACTAGCTCAAGAAGAATGGTCAAAAAATAAAAACAACAACAACAAAACAAACAAACTTATTCTTTCAAGGCCTTATGAAATCAAGCAAGAAAAATATTTTAATACTTCTCCCTGTTTCACAGCAAAACCACTACTCATGTACAGGAGTATGAAAATTGTACCTGCTACAAAATCTTTCTCCAAAGTAACAAAATATTCCATAGATAGTGCAATGTAGATAATTTCCATATTAAAAAAAAATAAATAAAAGCAGTTAAAGAGTGTCCCATTTGAGTTAGTCCTGACATATGAGAGCTACACTTTTGTCTCAGATGTCACAAGGCTATTTCCTATGAACTTTTGGTGGTAAAACCTTCTATGAAACAACTCTTATGTATTTATTTCAGAGATACGCATAGTTATAAATTGTTTCATAAATTTAAGTGGGTACATATGCATACACATAAAGTGAAGGGAAGAATATGAAAGACCATATTTATTCTAGTTGACAGTTGACAGCTAAAAGATTGTATTACATTATTTAACAAATAAGAACAGGCTGAGCCCCACACCGCCTAAGCTGACAGCAGATTATTCAGTAGGCAAGACTTCACTGATGGTGGCATCATCTCCTGCAGTGGCAGCTTGCATCAGCTCTGTCACAAATCAAAAATAAAACACTACCAATCTTTTTAAGAACTTTCTGACAATTAATGAAACATTTTGGCAAATTTGTGGAGCACTGTCTTACTTTTGTGGATTTTCTGAAAATCTAAATATTGCAGAGTGAACAATGCTACTTGTCTGCTCTGTGCTATTTTGGTGCTTTAGTTATTTTAGGCACTACTAATACTGAAAATTATACTATCATCACCCTAAAAGCATGGTAAAATATATTAGTTTTACTGTTATGATATCCCTACCTCTAAAAATTATGACAGCAAATTTTCACTCATTTTTTAAAAATTATTTAATGTGGCAAATTAATCTGTAACGGATGTTGGTTCCAAGCAGTTTACAGGAGAGGGACTTCAGGGCTAGACTCTGAGAGAAAAGGTTGTGTTGGACACAACTAATTCCAGGTGGTTCTAATTGGTTCCAAAACAGTCCAACCACAGAAGACAGATGAGCCTATCAGTCCCACTGTTTGTGACTCTGCAAAAATATGTTTCAGAAAGGGTGAAAATTTCTGAACAGCAGCTATGGTAGAGAGGACTTAGAAAAATGTGAGAGAATCAGCAGCCAGAAGGGCCAATTGTGCCCTGGGGTACATCGCAAAGTGTCGCTAACCCATCGAGAGAGGGGATTGTACTGCTCTGCTCTGCACTGAGGTGGCCTCACCTTGGATATTGTCGGCAGTTTTGGGCACAGCAATATAAGAAAGATATTAATCTATTGGAGATTGTCCAACGAAGGGCAACAAAGGTGATGAAGGGCCTTGAGGGGAAGTCACGTGAGGTGCAGCTGAGAACACTTGATCTGTTCAGCCTGAAGAAGAGGAGACTGAGGGGAGACTTCATTGCAGTTTCAATTTCTTTATGAGGGGAAGAGGAGGGACTGGCACTGATCACTTCTCTGTGGTGACCAGTGACAGGACCCAAAGGAATGGCCTGAAGTTGAGTCATGGGAGTTTTAGATTGTATACTATCACCCAGAGGGTGTGTGGGCCCTTAAACAACCACCCCAGGGACGTGGTCACAGCATAAGATTGTCAGAATTCAAGAAACATTTGGTCAGTACTCTCAGGCACATGGTGTCACTCTCGGGGATGGTCCTGTGCAGGGCAAGGATTTCAACTCGATGATACTAATGGGTCCCTTCCAACTCAACATATTCTGTGGCAACACAGATATTCTGCAGAGAATTGGGAACGGGAGGGAGGGGAGAGGGAAGAGGAAACAACTAAAACCAAAACAAAATCCAAACAACAAAACAAAAAAAATGTAGATCATGTCTTGTGGCACTCTGACCGATCCATTCTGTGACCTCATCAGAGGCACAAGTAAGCAAACCCTATTTGCATAGATATAAAACTGGACATTGAGTTATCTTTATGGTACAAGTTATAATAAGAAATATGCATCTCTGCTACTCACCTGATTTTTGTTTAAATATCCAATGCTTAAGCAATATCATCAGGAAAGAATGCATGTAGAAACCATATGGATAATTTGTGGCATGATACTAAAATGAGTAGGCTGTACTAATGCAGTTGGTGATTAAAATGTCTTTGTAAGTTTGCCTATAATCAGAGTCTGGCATCTGGTCTCCTGAAACGTACAGACTTTCTGATGAAAACTGTGGTCTTTTTATTTGATAAGACATGATGATCAGCAAGAAAGTCGAGTAACAAAGAGTCCGGAAAATAACTCTGCACCAGAATATAATTACTGGTTTCTTAAAAACTAAAAAGAAAAGAAAAATAAGTAAAAAATATGAAAGTGAAAAAGTATTGTTTGTGGGAGAACAGATCAAAACATAGCTCAGGAGTAACAATTAGAATTACTAAAAAAAATAGAAAAAATAGATTTTGAAATATAAGTAATGATAAATAGCTATAATAGGCAAGTAACAGAGGAGATATCCTTACTTTCCTTAGAGGAAGGATCTAATCATATAATCATTTAGGTTGAAAAGGCCTCCAAGGTCATTGAGTCCAACCTTTGACTGAACATCAACATAACAACAAAACAATACCATTAATTGCCATGTCCAGTCATTTCTTGAACACCACCAAGAATGGGGCCAGAGGGCAATCCATTCCAATGCTTGACAACCCTTCAGTCAGTTTTTCCTGATGTCCAGTCTGAATCTCCCCTGGCACAGGTTAAGACTGTGTCTTCTTGTCCTACCACTTGTTACCTGGGAGAGGAGCCTGTCATGGGTTTCTGTAACTGAATTTTAGTAGAAGGGGGTGCTTCCAGGATGGTTTCTGTTAGAAGCTACTAGAAGTTTCTCCTGTCCTGTTGAGCTAATTAAAATCATAGTTACGCCTCTGTGATGCATATTCAAGAATTGCAGTATTTGCACAGTTGAAAATTCCAGCATTGAGATAACAACACAGACAGAGTGAGACCAAGGTCAGAAGAGCAGGAGGAGGCGAAGGAAGAACCCCACGCTGGAGCCGGGGTGGGGGAAGGACTGACAACTATTTCCCCCCCCCTCCCTGAAGCCCGTGGAGATCTTTTGGGGTTTGGAGACCCCCCCCTTGCATCCCCTGGAGGAGCAGATGAATGCCTGAAGGAGCTGTTGCCCTGTGGGAGACCCAGGATGGAGAAAGATCCTGGAAGAGACCAGCCATGACTCATGGAGAAGGAGACGCACCTGGAGCAGGTTTTTTCCTGTGGTAGAAATGTCACCCGGGGGGTGGACTCATGATGGTCTATCATGACTCATGATAGTCTGAGTACTGTCTCTCATGGGAGGGACCCCACGGGAGCAGGGGAAAGACTAAGAGCTGCAGCCCCCTTGCAGATCCTGGTGAAGACTGTGGTGGAGCAGGTTGTCCCACTGCAGGCCACGGAGACTATCGGGGTGCAGAGACCCGACTGCACCCCATGGAGTGTCTCACAGGACAAGAACAATGGCAGCAACAACAACAACCACCTGCGAAACTCCCATTCCCTGCTCTCTCTCTCAAACTGCTGGAGGGAGGGAGGAGGAGAGGGGTGTTCTTAAGACTGATTTATTTCTTACTTTTTAGTTTTAGTGCTTTTAGTTTTACTTCTTATCTTGTTGGTAATAAATTTAAATATTTAGCTACTCTGAGTTTGTTTTGCCATTATCTCTTAGCTGTTTTTTGCCTTTTCTCCTTTTTATCTTTCCCTCTGGGAAAGGGGAGGGGGTAGGCCTGGAGGTTTGGGTGGACACTGGGTGAAAACCACCACAGAGCCCAAATCCAACCTCTTTTCAGGTTGTTGTAGAGACTGGTAAAGTCTGGCCTGAACCTCCTTTTCTCCAGGTTAATGAACAAAAACAGCTCCCTCAGCTGCTCCTCATATGACTTTTTCTCTAGATCCTCTACCAGCTTTACTGCCCATCTCTGGACATGCTTCAGCAACTCCATGTCTTTCTTGTAGTGAGAAGCCCAGAATGGGACACAGTACTCAAAGTTTGGCCACAACAGTGCTGAGTACAGAGGGACAATTACTTCCCCTATCCCACTGGCCACACTATTGTTGATACAAGCCAGAATGACGTTGGTCTTCTTGACCACCTGGGAACAATCTGGTTCATGTTCATCTGCTGCCAACCCACAGCCCCAGGTCCTTTGCCAGTGAGCCACTTTTCAGGTGCTACTCCCCCAGCCTGTAGTGCTGCACTGTGTTGTTGTGGCCAAAGAGTAGGGCCTAGCACTTGGCCTTGGTGAACATCATACTGTTGGCCTTGGCCTACTGCTCCAGCCTGTCCAGATGCCTCTGCAAAGCCTTCTGCAGCACATCTGTTCAACTTGGTGTCATCTGCAAACTTACTAGGGGTGCACCTGATCAGCTCATCATGAACATCAATAAAGATGTTGATGGTATGATATTGACAATGATGATATTGACAGGTATGGGCCCTGGGGAAACACACTGGTGACTGGACACAAACTGGATGTGACATCATTTGCCACCACTCTCTGGGCCCAGACATCCAGCCAGTATTTCCACCCAGCAAAGAGTGCATCTATCCAGGCCTTGAGCTGCCAGCTTTTCCAGGAGAATGTCAAGGGAGACAGTATCAAAGGAATTACTGACACCCGGGTAAACTACATCCGCAGCCTTTCCCTCATCTATTAGGCAGATCATCTGGTATAAAAGAGGGGCAGATTGGTTAGGCAGGACCAAAATCCATGTTGGCTGGGCCTGATGCACTGGTTGGTTGTATGTGCCATGGGATCACGCTCAAATGGTATGCTTCATAACCTTGCTGGACACTAAGATCAGGCCGATAGGTCTGTAATTCCCCGTATCGGTTTGCTGACCCTTTTGGTAGGTGGATGGTCACACTAACCAGCCTCCGGTCATCTGGGTCATCCTCAGTTAGCCAAGACTGATGATAAATGATAGGAAGTGGCATGACAACCTCTTCTGCCAACTCCTTCAATACTCTTGGTTGAACCCCATCGAGTCCCAGAGAATTGTGTGTCCAGGTGCTACAGCAGGTCACTAGTTACTTTGGGATTGCAGGGGGTCTATTTTGCTCACTATCTCTGTCTATCAACTAAGGGGACTGGTAGCCCTGAGGATAACTGGTCAGTCTGTTAAGACTGAGACAAAGAAGGCATTAAATACCTCAGCTTTTTCATCAGTCTTAGTGACAAATTTCCACCCCAGCATTCAATAAAAGGTAGAGATTTTCTTTAGCCCCCCTTTTGTTGTTAATGCTTTAAAAGACTTGGACAATCATAAAATATTCTCAGTTACCTTAATAAAAACAATGTTGCTTAATATTCACAATACCTAGGCCTCAATCAAGAAATATAAAAATGGATGGATAGATAGATAGATAGATAGATAGATAGATAGATAGATAGATAGACAGACAGACAGACAGACAGACAGACAGACATGCATATATGCACATACTTATACAAAGACACACTGACATACTTTATGATATATTTTATGTAATCAATGCCTGGAAAGTGCTTCCAGCTCATATTTAAACAAAACAAAACAAAACAAAACAAAACAAAACAAAACAAACAAACAAAAAATATGCAGACCTTCCACCATACTTCAAGAAAAGTCTGGTCTGCACTCTTTCTATATTTTCCCATTATATAACTTTACAAAGCCGGTCTTTCACATTCTCTTCTCCAGACTGAAAAGGCCACACTTTCTCAGCTTCCACTTTTACATCCAGTGCTCCAGCTCTAAACAATATTGAAGGTCTTTTGGTAAGTTAGTTTAATGGGTTAGTATCTTTTTTGTCCTGCAGAGGTCAAAATCGGATGCAATCAAATGACATTTTTTATGTATTAATATAATTCATATTTATAGCTGGATACATTCACATGAGTATATCAATGGTAGAAAATTGATACATATACCAATCAGTATTTTTAATTAAGGCTAAAAAAAGTCTTTTTTGTTTTGTTACTTGACAATACAAATTGAAAGCCCTGTCAAAAAATATCAATAAAATCATGGAAACTCAACATCATTTACCTTTCTGTGACAATGAGGATCTCAGTATAAACACTTAGATCTCATATTTTGCAAGAACTTTAAAAGACTTCAGAAACCGCACTTTGAGGTATAAAATGCAGTGAGTCAAAACAAGGTATTTAGAAGTTGCTTTTAGTAGTATCTCTGAAGCCTGAAAAATCCATTATGAGAAACAGAAAGCTTTTTTAGTGTTAGACTTTTTCTGAAAAATCCCTTGTCCTAAACTATCTCTGGTTTGGCACCTTCGACAATCATTATATGAAAAGGAGCAGAAATATCAGAACATTTTAGATAATTTTGCTCTCTCATTCATGCAAGTTTCTGCAATTGAAATTAAATTCTGCAAGAATAGTAGCTTTTTAATTATTATTTTTCCACATCATGAGCCTACTCTAAATGTTTGAGAATTACTAGAGTTAATCTATAGCTGATTAGCATTCATTCCTGCTGCTAAGGACAGACCTTAAAGTCTTCCTATGCTGAAATTTATTAGCAAACAGAGTTTTGGATGAAAACAAAAAGAAAATAAAAGCTCTAAGATGCAGACTTAAAAAAAAATCAACTATGTTGCAATTGCTTTTATTGTTAGCCTTGATGAATGTTACAAGCCCTTTCATCCAACAGAACCAAATGGGAGGAGTGAGTCAAACTTATAATACATTTCCATAAAACATCATAATTTGAACAGTAAAAAACAGCAATTTTGGTCAAGAAAATATGCTATCAATAAAAGACCAGCTTATCAAGAAGACAGGCTCATCAAGAAGAAAACGCTTTTTAACAGCACAGAGGTGGTATCAGGCTATAGTAATACACAGACAATAAAAGTTTTAAGAGGCTAATAGCATGACCCAAGAACCTGACCAGAGAATAATAGAATAATTTGAATTGTGGGGGTCTTTAAAGGTCATCTAGCCCTATGTCCTAGCAATGAGCAGGCATGGCTTCAGCTAGATGAAGTTGTTCAGAGCTCCATCTAACCTTGAATTCTTTCAGGATTGGGGCATCCACCACCTTTCGGGGCTATCTGTGCTAGGATTTCACCATCATGGTCATCATAAAAAGTTTCTTCCTGAAATCTATTTTGAATTGATGCGCTTTTTGTTAAAACCCATATCCTTTGTTCTTATGCAATAGGCGCTGCAAAAAAATTTTTTTCCTCTTTCTTTGTGCCACTTACAAACATAAAGATATTTGAAGACCTTCAGTTACATTGTGCACACTGAAAAATGTTTAAAAACATACAATTAGCAATTCAGCATTAACAAAAGTATCTGGTTTTATTTTGCTTGATTTAGTTTTTTACATAGCTCCATGATTATATTTCAAAGGATTATTTTGCAGATGAAAAAAGTTTCCCAGGTAGGTCAGCATGACATTTATCAAAATGAGCTCTTCTGAAGCACAAAAGCTAACAGTTTCCTCACACCCACCGCTCTGAGTAAAACCCAGAGTCCTCCTCCAAACAATGTTCTTGTATTAGTAGCAGAGAAGTTAAAGTCAAGGCACCATGAAAAAAGTATTTTTTTGTCAGTATTGCTGTCTTTCAATTTGAAGCCATTCCCCCTGTGCTGGTTTAGAGTTAAATCAGCAGGAGAAATTAATCCCACTCAGAATGAGATTGCAAGTCAGAATAACAATTCAATAGAAAGATCACAAAATACACTGATACAGAAGGAAAATCCATTTGACCCACAAAAACTGATGTACAGCCCAGCACAGTGGGGCACGAGCAGAGTGGAGCTTGCCAACCCATGTGTTGAACACCATGTGGCCCCCCTGAGTTCAAAGTAAATAGAAAGAAAAAAGCAAGCTGGTGAGTATGATGATTGCTGTCTGGTCAAGGCTCTGGTCCTCCTCTGCATCTGACGAGAGCTCCCAGTCCCCAGACCCCAAGCTTATCTGTGTTTGGGCTCCAATATGAATGCCCAGTCCCTTCCCCAGGGTGGAGAGTTCCACAATGGGTGATTCACTCTGTGAGGTTAATCATGGTAGATTTTTGGCATTCTGATGGCCCATGAGCAGACATGACCCCTCAGGTGGGTGTGAAGGCACTAGTGGCTCACCAGAGGGGAGTTATCACACCTGAGTCATAGGTATGAGGAAGAGTTCCTTATCCCACAGAAGTTCCTAAACTCCCAGTTTGTAGCCTGAGGGGTTTGGTGTGCCCTGGGCAGCTGCTGCAAATGGGCCATTGTGAGCAGTTCATGAGAAAAATTACATAGATGGTTTAGAATACATACACATACAGTGCCAAATTGGTCCTGGGTACTATAACCAGGACACCTCCTTATCTGATTACTACATGCTTTGCAAAAAGTCATTCTTCATCTTTCTTGTAGACTCCCTTCAGGTACCTCTAAACCTTCACTTTTGTAGGCTGAACAAACATAGTTCTCTCACAGGAGAGGTGTTCCATCCCTCTGATCATCTTGGTATCTCTCCACTGGATTGACTCCAATATATCAGTATCCTTTCAGTGCTAGGTCCCACAAAGCTGGATGAAGTACTCCAGGTGGGGTGTCAATACAATGGAGTAGAGGGGCAGCATCGCCTCCCTCAGTCTACTGATCATGCTTCGATTTGACTTTTTTCTCATTGCTTTGAATGTTGCTGATTCTTCCTCATAATATAAAACAGTTTTTTATATTTGTGTACATACTCCTCATGCTGCAACTGACCAATAAACACTTAAAATGGAAATAGGGTTAAAGAAGATGACCAAAGGTAATGTTTCCATGAATTTGCTCATTGAATAATGTAGATTGTGAATAGCACAGCTATTGCAAAAAAGCTGAATTTGTCTCACAGTGAAGGGAACTGGAGAGTGACTTATGTTTTAGATAAATAGCTATCAACCACGGAGTGGATCAACCGCTGATCTAAGTGTTTTGTCCTGTGTTCATTAACATGTGAGTGTCTCCCTGAGTTAGTAAGGTTATCATGGGGAGGAGTGAATATGTATCCCAACACAGAACAGAAGAACTGAACAACCAGTATCAGGATCTGAAAGAGATGAGAGGGCTTGAGTTGGCTTTCACCCACACCTTCCCTCCCGGAAACTGGAGGCACCCATTCCCATGATAGTGAGGATATTTTAGGAACCAGTAATGGGAATCATACTGGTATTGTGATTGAACTGTGTATTCCTGGGGGTTTTGTTAAGTGCATATTTAGTATTGTGTTGTCAGCAAAACTTGTAAAACAAAAGTAAACGAGAAATTCTGTATAACATCAAATATCTTCAAATAAGTAAATTTCATATTAAGTATTGCATCTCTATATGTGATGTGTGGAATTTTTAAAAGAACTTTGCTGGAGAGCACTTCACTTTGACTCATACAACATATTTTGTTACTGAAATACAGTGTAAGTGTATTTCTTGGGTGTCTGCTGTGCAATCAATATAAACTTTGACTACTGCAGATTTATTTCCCACTTCCCAAAATAACTGTCTTACATTGTCACATTGACTCCTTCAGATATGTTTATATGTTTTGAAAATCACAGACATGAGAAAATAATAATATCTTGTCCTCTAAACCCATTCCCAAGTCTGGGAAATATCTCTGTAATATGTGATCAGTATAACTTAGAGTTCTGGCCCTGTTGCTAATGCAGAGCATGAAGAGCTCCAGCAATGGGGATGAGCCTTAGAGGGTGGGGATATCTGCAGCAGTGCTGCAAGAACTATAAGAGCAAGATTGGTGATTTACTTCTTGGTATTTTGCCTTAAAATATAGAGAAAGATGGTAGGAGTGAAAGGAATGTTAGATTGAGACACTGCCCATTGTGCTATTCCATTTTCAACACTGACTCATGAAGTTACTATCTGGTAAACTTGGATGCATTCTTTGACTCACACCACTGAGATAAAGTAATATATTCTTGTAAGTTTAATAGACACATGAAGTAAATCTCAAATAAAAGAATATTTTGTGATATAATAATAAAAGTTGCAATTCAAAATGAATATACTGTTTATATTCCCTGGACAAATAAATTGTGCTTTAAATTATGTTCATTTGATGTTGGCTTTTTTTTCTTTGGCTGAGAGATTGTTCTTAAAATAGAAACACGTTTACTTTCTTCTTTAAGTTTACCAGGTTAGACACAAATTATATAAAGACAGATATTCAGAAAAGCAATTGAAAATTTGTCTTCTCTGGAAATAATTACCTTTTCAGTCTTGTTCATATTAAAAATTTTTCTAATCAATTCATTATCAAAGGCTTAAATGGCCCTCCACGTGTTGATCCAGTTTTAAGGTTGAATTTTCATTTAGTTCCCAACTGCTTTTTTCTTCTATCTCACTCTATGAAAAATTGAGCATAGCAAAAGTATCTGTTGAGTCTATGTATATTTTGGTGAGGTGTATAAATATGTATGTGCAAGAACAAATTAAAAGATCCTAGCTGGCATTTCAAATATTCAAATTTTTTTACTAAGATTTTGTCCGTATCTGCATTGTTTTAAAATAAAAGAAGTTATATCTAGAGGTTGAAATACTAAGGTTAAAAGCAACAGACAGCCTTCAGAGCACTTGACAGCATCAAGTGTCAAAATATATATATATATAATATATAATATATACATTAATATATACATTTTTTTACTTGTATTTTTGTGTTCAATATTTTATGTTTGAAAAGTAATGTACCCTTTTTATGAGGTACACAGTAACGTTTTCAGTTTCATCTAGATTTCCATGTTGTTACTTTTCTCTCCTATTGTGCTCAAAAAAATTAATTTTGGTTTTGTTTTTATATTTTTAGCTTTACATGCACAACATACTGTGTCTTGACATTTTCCAGCCACCTGAAATCACCATGGCAACTCACTCACAAACTGCTTTTTGATGTAAAAGCCAAGATTATTTAGGAAAATAAAGGAAAAAAGAAGCATTTATGGAGCAATGTTTAATGCTAGAGAATGATCACAGATAGGTTATACTCAATAAACACAGATATGAAGAAACAAACCAAGAATAAAGAAACAAATAAAACTGAAGTTTCATGTGGTGCTTAATACTCTAAGGGTGAAATTCAGAAAACTGATTTTTTCAGGCTGTACAAGATCATTTATCTAACGCAGTCTTGATGACAGCTGCAATCCCACTTTAAAAGTTATTTGTCAAGCTAGTTCTTATATTCTGTACTACTTCTTCAAGTTGTCTATAAATGCTCTTGTAAAGTTTTCTGGCCTGCATTCCTTATGCAACTAGGGTTTGAATTGAACATGATTAGCAATCATCCTAGCCTTCATGTAATTTGGGCAATGCAATTTGGTGATAGAATCCAGGATCCTTTGGATGCAGGAAGGCATACAGCAGGTATTATCGGAAGTGTTTAATTTCTACTCAGGTCAATGTAACTCTCACATATGATGATTTATTCTGAGTAATTTGTAAGGTTTGTTCCTAATTTCTCTCGATCTAATGTGAAAACAGACATCCTATATTTCTCTTTGCCTTTCATCTCACACTTTTCAGCTTGTAAGCCCTTTTCAGCATGACTTATTCTTTGCTATGTATTTCCAGTGTGGCTGTTGTAATGAATAAACGTACTTAAAAGCTAAAAAAGTACTTGGTTGGGTTGACACTGGATGGACACTACCACTCACCTGCTTAGCTGGATGGGGGAGAGAAAATACAATAAAAAACTAGTGGGTCGAGATAAGGACAGGAAAAGGTCACTCACTTCTTACTACCATAGACAAAACAGAGTCAACTGAGAGAAATTAGTTTATTAACAATAAAATCAGTAGGGTAATGAGAAAGAGAACCGGTAATAATACTCCTGCCTCCTAACCCGCCCTTCTTCCTGTGCACAACTTCATTCAGTATTTCTCTATTCCTTCCTCCCAGTGGTGCAGGGTGATGGGGAGTGGGAGTTATAGTCAGTGTATCACATGTTGTCTCTGCTACTCTTTCCTCCTTGGGGGAGGACTCCTCATTCTTCCCGTGCTCCTGTGTGGGGTGCCTCCCATTGGAGGCAGTCCTCCATTAACTTCTCCAGCATTCTTAAATGTTATGCCAGAGATGCTACTACTGTCTCTGATGGACTCAGCCTTAGACAACAGTGGATCTGTCTTGGAGCTATCTGGCATTGGCTCCACCAAACGTAAGAGAAGCTTCTAGCAGCTTCTCACAGAAACCACTCCTCTAACCAGTCCTCCCCACCCCCCACTATCAAGTCCTTGTCATGCAAACCCAAAACATTATAGAAAAACCTTCATATGGAGAATGAAACCCTTTAAGAAAGACACAATCTCCCTTCTGAAATACAACCTTCTGTCTTCCCTCTTTCATCCCATTGAAGAGGAAAACTGAGAGCTCTTTCCACACTGAATCACTTTAGGTTCCATTAGCTTACACTTTTCAGCTGTGGCAGGCAAATTTTAGCATGTATTTTTGTACCTTTCTAAAATGCATTTTGGCTCATTACCACAGCCATTACTAAATCATACCTTTCTCTCATTACTGGAATAGAAAAATAGTAAGGAAGTAAGGTAGTTTTACCTCATTGCTACAAGAAGCTCTTTTTGCAGAAGGTAAAGTTATTTTCAGCCTAAAATCTTGATATATGGTCACACCACTGTGTAATACTGTGCATTGCTCTGTCAGAGTACACAGTCTTTGTTCCAGAGTGATTAATTTTTATAAATAGAATAATAAAGGGTGCTCTGATTTTAGAGATAATTCAAAAATTAGTTAATAACTGGATAACATACTCTTAAGGGTGGCAGTTTGTTTTTTTTTTTTTATTTTATTTTCAGAACTAATTCTTTATGAGACCTCATCTTCATTTTGTTTCCTGAAATTTCTTTGATCTTATTGCAAGCACATACCTCATTAAGTTCTCTATAACAGCCTAAAGCACTGCTAAAGCAAAAAAATTCAGCAGCTAGTGGAATAAAAACAAAAACAAAAACAACACACACCTCCCCCCAAAAAAAAAAAAAAAAAAAAAAAAACCAAAACCCCCAAATAAAAACCAAAATCAATCCCAAACCAACCAACCAACAACAACAAAAACAAACAAACAAAAAAAACAACAAACAAAACAAAACTCAAAAAACAACCCTTTATCTGGTTTGAAATTTTCATTTCTGATGTCTTAAAACTGACTCATTTCAAACAGAGTGAGAAAGTTTTGGAATGATATTTAAAAGAATGCTAAGTTTTGTATAACTAGGTTCCCAGGTAGTAATTCTTTGATAATATTAGAATGAATTATGACATAGCAATTTAAATGTTCCAGTGAAGTATATTAAAATTCTTTGATTTCTGTCCAAAATAAGAGTGCATGTATTTATTATTTTTTACTGTGTGACCATGATGTGTTGGGAGTTTTCTTGCTAATATAATCCTATTCTTAGATCCATTCCATTTTCATGGAATACAAATGCAGGAGAAAAAAAGTATGTTTAAAGAAAAAGTCAACTTGAAGACACTGCTTTAATCAAAACAAAGAATTGTGGATGAGGCTTTGTTATTCTTCTCAGACTTAGGAAAATTCAAACTACTAATCTCATTTTGCCTTCAAAGGGTGATGCCTTTGAATTCTCCCTGGTCCTGATCAATCATAGCAACATTTCATTAAGCATTGGGTCTAATGTCAAGGTCTAAATGAAAGAATGATCAGACATTTAGGACATTAATCTGGACATAAAAATTGATAAAAGTTTATTTTCTTCTGTCATAGGCCACTAAGTTGCTCTCTCAATTCCCATCAGTGGTATAGTGATTTGTGCCTTTGTCTGGTGAGTTCAGTATGCATATTTTTAAATTTTTAACTTAAGCATGTGTCTGCTGCAACAGTACAAACTGAGCCTGAGTCTTACCCAAATAAACAGTAATAAAGCCTTTGTTAATTTTGAAGTTTCATCATCGAGACCTGTAGGAATCCTGTAGTAATGCTTACTGTTGCACTGATAACACAAAAACCTTTTTACTTGGTTTATTAGAAAATATTAAATCCAGTATTTCTTTAAAAAATAAGCAGAAAACTAAAGAACACTGTCAAAACACAGTAAAATGAATATATACTGAGATATACATGTATATGTTTGTATACCACATCAAACAGAATCCATCTTTATCTCTGGTAAAATGTCTAACACTGGTTAAATATGTTTTATTTATACTAAGGTGAAGAAATCCACTTACTGAGAAGAGAGACATTCTCATCAATAAATCCTAGTATCTCTCCAATATTCTGGAAATTGCTCAAAGTCTGATAAATGTTTATGATCAACGTGTGCAAAATAAGGTAAGATTCATCATACCTTCACTAACTGTTTTACACATTGCCAAAAGTGTGATAAGCATTTCCTGGCAGATTGTTGGGAATAAGATTTACTTAGTGTTGACATTTATTCAACTTTTTCGAAGCCAGCACCCTGTATAGTGTACATCTTACATACCAAGAAGAATCAGTACTTCCTGCAATTTAGAATTTTCTCTGTTTTAAGTAGTTTTCTTATAGACTGGAGAAGGAAATCACTGTACCACAAACTTTCAGAAGTTCCATTCAAAGGCTAAATTAGTTCCTTATTCCTCCTAATATATTCCTTTAAATGATAGAATTTAATTGGTGAGCACAGGGATTTAGTCACACAGCTTCCATTAATGTAAATGGAAGCTGTATAACAAAATACTCTGCCATTGTCTCTTTTTTTATTTTTAGTGTAATTTGATGATAAATTTTAAACCTGGGTGAAGCACTCTGTCTCTGATCTCCTGGTACCTACTCACAAGTCCAGAACTCTCATATTCACAAGAAGACACAAGGAACCAAGCTGAAAGTGATGTATCTTCAGCACACCTTGTCTCAGTAGTGTGAATTAAAGGTTCAGATCACTCTAGGGGCCATTGTCTCAGCTTCAACCTGTGTGAGTAATAAAACAGTGTCCTCTTGGTAGCAAATTTACAGCCATATTTTGTATCTAGGCCTTTTCCTCCATCAGAGGTGACTAAGAAGTATTTGCCAAAATAATGATACAGTTCTCTCAATCTCTCTTTGGCAGAGGAGAATAGCAAGACATATTCTTTCATCAATGAAATGAGTAAGATTTTAGGACAAGTGACTGATAAAATGAACCCACTTTGAGGCCTTCCTTGCCTGTACTAGCTTTGATTTTAACAGAATTTAATTAATAAGAGCACCCTTCTCACCAGAAATATCCCTAATGACCTAGTATGTCTTAAAAATGGAAGACTACATGTTGGATTTTCCTCACATTTAAGTGATAATGAAATCTGTATATACCCCTTCCTTTCAGAGAATAACTTATCCTTAGTGTTCCATAAAATAGAGTGAGTGATGTTCCATCCTCCTGGTATCCCTCAAAAGCAAACAACCCAAAAGTCAGAAGCTATTTTGAAGAAAAGCTGCAAGTTTTTTCTCTGGACTTCAGATGTTTTCAACTGGAAGTATCAGGCTAAGAGAAGTCTGTCCATCTAGACAGAAATGTTTTCTCTTCACCATTGTCTGGTCACTGAGAGATTCTTAATTTTCCACATGCATTATATAAAGACAAATCACGAAGAACTTTATACTGAATTTCAGAATGGAGAGCATATGTCTAAACATTATTATAATTTACATTGCACAGGCTCCACTGTGGATAACTTTTATGGTCTATGGTTTAGCAGCACTCCATGCACAGTGGTGTTACAAACGTAAGGTTCTCTAAGCACATTGTCTGTAAGCCTGAGTCAAGAATTAAGCACTGTTTTAAAGTTTATTTCATCATAATAAAACCAAGTTATTGATTTACCTGCAGTGCAGATTTAGGATGCTTTAGATGGTCTTTAGAATATAATTGCCTAGCCATTTTAGCATGTTAAGAATATTAATAACAGAACTTCTATCAGTGGATGTTTCCAAACACAGAGATACAAAACAAACAAACAAACAAAAAACCCAAAACCAAAACAATCCCCCCAAAACAAACCAAACAAACAAACAAAAAAAAAGAGAAAAAATTAGTTAAATTTCAGTGAAGCCAGGGAATCCATTTGTATTTCCAGCACATAGCATTAAATGTGCATGACTTAATTAAAATGCAAATACTGCATAACCCACTGATTTCTGTAATTTAACCATGAATGGATTCTGTCTGCTTTTATTTGCTGTACTAATCAAATTAATAGTAATTAGTGAATACTTAGACAAACAGCAATAAGGTAGGTTATCCTTTTGGGGTTATGTCTTTAAGTAATAATACAAACATAGAAGAAATCATTAACGTTTACCCAAATATTGACAAAAAAGTACAATTCATGTAAATCTGAAATGCTGAATGCTGCCTGCAAAACTCATTAGCTAAAATAGGGCATCTTGAAACCTTCCATGAAATATTAAAATATGAAGTAAAAGAAATCTGAAGAAGTAAAATCACATGCATCTTTAAAGTAATTTCAGAGAGGTTGCTGAGAGGGAGGAATTGGTTTTAATTTGGACTATACTTTCTGATATGAACTATAATTTCAGTAATAAATAATAAAACCTTCTACTCTCAAAACACAACATAAATATGGATAAAAGGAAGCAATGGCTAAAGTACATAATTGACATCTCACTGAACTTCTGTATGTAACCTTGAACAAGACACTCCGTTAATCATGGTGGAATTATGTTGTCATAATGTAGCCATAAAAGGAAAAATTATCAAGGCTAAGTAACTGCTCAGTGATGACTACATCAGAATCCTTAAGGCTATAACGATATCACCATTTGTTAGAATGTTTTTTAAGTTTTTGGGCTTTAGGGACTTCCCAGATTACAAAGGAGAAAAAGGCTAAGGAGGAAAGGTTAATTTCTCTCTCCTTTTTTTTTTTTTTTTTTTTTTTTTTTTTTCTTTTTTTTACTATAGCATCTAGAAGCTATGTCATTATTTTGGAAACATTATTTTCAGTCTTATTCAAGACTGAAGTGAAGACTCCTTCTTCACTCTTTCACTCTCCCAGAGCTGTAGGAGTTTTTACCCTGCAGCTATCTTCCTCTTTCAGTACCCTCTGAAGCAGGATCTGTAGCTCCAGGAGAGGAAATATTATTGGTCTCTTGTCTGTTGGCAGTGCTGCTGTCTATAGCAGTGATACCACTGTCGGGACTGCTCTGGCTGTTAGAAAAGCCTGAAGGTATTAGTCAGCCTTTAGAGTGAGGAATACTGCATAACACGTTACACACCATGAAAATATCTTAATATGCATCTAGTTCATTTCCACTATTTTGCAAGATGAATTTTGCAGATCTCAGGAACGAAAAACTACATGACTGGATGTATGGTAACTGGTACATAAAATCAAATGGAGTTCCAAGCTTAATACGGAGTTTGTCACCTTCTTAGTGTCAGGAACACCGATGATGATTAATTTCTTTCCCCCTTTCATTTTCTCTTTACATAGTAGAGAATTATGTTCTTTTGAAGTTTCTTTTGTCTGTATAATACATACTTATTTGCTTAGATTGCAAGACAGTGGAACAATCACCTCTTGAAACTGCATTTCATTAGATTTGGAATATGATAGGGACACACACAGTAAGTTATAAAAATAACAAGAAACAACCAGATTCTGATTTCCTTCTAAATTACACTTGCTGGTTTTATTTGCTCAGGGTCAAAGTGAACATGAAGTGCTACAGCATTATAAAGACCTTAGCAGTGCACAGAGATAATTAGTAGCTTACATGATCTGTTAATACAAATATTTTCATTCCAGTTGAATTCTAGTAACTGAAGAGATGAAATCTAGTCCATCCAGCATGCTGTACTTGAGGGTGTAGAAATCACACATATAATGAGACCAGTATTTACAAGAATGGATTAGTAGAATCTCAGAAAATTTTAGGATCTATTGAGAAAGATTAGATCTCTATTCCAAGTCTGATACAGTGATAAATTGCAAAATAAATTAAGGAGGTTGAAAGAACACACGGTTCAAAACTCAGCACTGCAAAGTGATACAGAGTCAAAAAAATTAATAAAAAAAGCACAATTCAATAATACCAGACTACACCACTATAAAATCAGATCCTACCATAATCACCTTCATGATAATGAATAAGATTTTCACCATAATAAAGGCAAAAAAACATCACTATGGGGTCTGCATGAAAAAGAATTTATCAATTTGTTTGGCAGTACAAAGCTCTGTGGAAGACATAACATTGCAACTTCTGCTTCCTTCATGAACACAATGCACTTAAGTGGGACTAGTGGACAGGTGGTGTCCTGAAGACAATAATTGTCTTATTTTCAACTAAGGATACCAGGTTTTGTTGCATTTGTAGGTATTTTTGGGGGTGTTGGGTTTGGGGTTTGGGGGTTCTTTTGTCTTTTGTTTTGTGTTTTTTTCTGTTGTTTTGTTTGTTTGGTTGGTTTTGTTTGGTTGGTTGGTTGGTCTTGTTTGGTTGGTTTTTTTTTTCATTTTTATATTGTTGTTGTTGTTTTTTGCACAAGGGAATTCTTCCTTGACTCTGATATGATATTTGTGCTCTCATCTAGAATAAAAATGTAATTAGGTTGCCTGCTTTTGGAGGAATTACATAAGAATACCAAAAAGAAGAGGACAAACTAATGAAAATCATCCTGATCATTTTCTCTTTCACAAAAGTACATATGGGAATAAGATACTGGAAAGCAGTGTTGTGGAAAGGGACTTGGGGTCCTGGTCGATGGCAAGCTGAGTATGAGTCAGACTGGAATACTGTGGGGAGGTTTGGGCACTGTGATATGAGAAAGATATTAATCTACTACAGAATGTCCAAAGGAGGACAACAAAGATGGTGGTGAAGAGCCTTGAGGGGATCCCATATGAAGAGTGGTTGAGGGCACTTGGTTCAGTCTGGAGAAGAGGAGATTGAGGGGAGACCTCATGGCAGTTACAACTTCCCTGTGAGGGGAAGAGGAGGGGCAGGCACTAATCTCTTCTCATGGTAACTAATGACAGGACCCAAGGGAAGAGCCTGAAGTTGTGTCATGGGAGATTTAGGTTGGATATTAGAAAAAAGTTCTTCCCCCAGAGGGTTATTGGGCACTGGAACAGGTCACAGCATCAGGCCTGACAGAGTTCAAGAAACATTTGAGCAATACTCTCAGGCACATGGTGTGACCATTGAAGATGGTCCTGTGCAGGGCCAGGAGCTAGACTCGATGATCCTTTCTAATTGGATGTATTCTGTGATTCTGTAATGTTAGCTAGAAACAAAGTGGTAATAGGGCTCAGACAG
The DNA here is from genome assembly GCA_013399695.1 of Formicarius rufipectus. Classification (NCBI taxonomy): domain Eukaryota; kingdom Metazoa; phylum Chordata; class Aves; order Passeriformes; family Formicariidae; genus Formicarius; species Formicarius rufipectus. The sequence goes on from VXAU01004935.1 coordinate 37,578, forward strand.
TGGCATGCTTCAAGTCCAACATGATAAAAGCATATCCACATGTCGCAGTCCGGAAGGGAAAGAAGGAACGATCCACACAGGGGAGGCTGCGTACAGGCATGCACAAGTGTGAACACTTTATTAAGGAAAGCATGGACTCTTATAGGGTTCAGTTGGAGGGTTCTAGAACTTGGGTGGAGTTATGGGCAGCTCACAACACAAAAGGAAAAGGGAAGGAGGGTTTATAAAACTGGGGGGTGGCTTAGCCTTATAGGGTGGTGCTGCACTGCCCCACCGGCTAGCCAGTGGGGGTTTAGGGGTACATGAACCAATTAGGGGGCTGTAACCGGGGTTCCCAGAACTGATCAGAACATTTGAACATGCAGAAGTAATAGAATGGTTATAATTACCTATCTAGTATATCTTTTATCCTAACTATAACATCTGACCGGTATAAAAACTTGCAAAAACAGCAGCTCTATGGCAAAGGGTATATAGCTGGTGGTTGTGGCAGTCTCTAGTTAGCAGCAGACAGTTTCATCCATTGGTAAAAATTATTCTCTTGGCAGTCCCCAACAGGTGCCTCTCCCAACATCCACACACTTCCCAGGCTGTGGTTAAACCACAGAGTTGCTGTTTATCCATCAATGATTTATACAATGTGGAAATCTCTTGAGGACTTGTCAAATGAGATCATCAAATGTTTGTTGGGGTTTTTTTACCAGTTTTACTCACCTGTCTTCTGAAATCTTGCAAGTTTACTGCTATTTTTATACTGCACAACAAACAAATAAGCCTTAAATAAATAATAATGCTTTACAGGTTTTAGGTCTACATCCTCAGTTGCAGTAAACCACTGATGCACTAGTTAATCAATTTACAACATGCATTTCATTAATTTTCAAATAATCACAGATCAATCTAATAACATCCCAGCAAATTGTTCTTCATGTTTCTTCAGTGGGGGAAAAAAAATGAAAAAAATGCACATTAATAGTAGATAACAGAATGTGTCTACATGGCAGGCTTGATACTGATAGCTGCTCCCTTTCCTTATCCAAGAACATAATTTCTCTCAATCTTTCGCATATTTTGACAATCTTGTATAAAAAAGAATCTTAATTTAAATAAATAAACAAATAAATAAATAAATAATGTTTACCAGCTATTTATACTTTTAATATCCTTTCTCCAATTGTGCTGTCTGGGCAATACACTTAAATAGTTGCTGCTGCTGTGGTCATTTGATTATGAATGAAGCAGGTGATCAAAACCAGTAATACTTCAAAGTGATTGCTGGAGAAGTCAGTGGTAGTTGCAGCACTCAAAAATGCCTTGGGATTACCACAGAATTGGCAGCAATATGAGAAAAACTGGGAAATAAAAGGAACAGAAACAGTTTATGTTTATTTTGTGGTCTTCATCCCTCATTCGTAATATCTAATTTAAAGGCTGATTTTCACACAGACAGAATAGAATATGTAGTAAGCTTTGTAATGAATTCCTCTCTGGATAGTATGAAGAATGTAGCATGTGCATGTGTATGTGGAGCACAGTTAATCATTCAGACTTCGCAATATTAGGTGATGTATTTTCATTTGCTGGAGATGAGAATTAAAACTCTGAAAACCAGATTTAATGTCTACTCTGAAGCAGCAGTCTCTGTAACTTATTGTCACTGATAGAGGCTTAATTCTACTATTTAGAGTTTGCCTCATTCTAACCTTTAAATGTATCTATTGTATTTTTACCTCCTGGGCAATATGGATATTCAGCTTTGTGTTCTAATATGCATATGAAGTAAACTTTATTACTATTGAGTAAAAATAAAATCAGTCTGACACCCACTTGCCAGTTTCTAGCTTGAAATTTGAATAGAGAATGCACACTTTTTGATTAATTTTATATTAACCTGTCTGGTAACTACCACTTTTTCCAAGTTACTGGGAGCAGGACCAGTTTGTCACTACATGGCTATAATCAAATCTGTGTATTCTACACCTTCTATATAATTTCTGATGAACTGTTAAGAATACATCATTTGCAGCAGCTGTCCAGGCCACACCTGACACCTCAGATGGATATTTAAGAACCCTGTGAGGCAGGGAAGTGTTTCCTTGTTTTCACACCAACGACTCAGGTATGGTATTTCCCCTCTGGGCAGGCATCAGCACCTTCACACCCAGCCTGAGTGTTCATGTCTGCTCATGGGCCATTAGGGACTGGCACAACAGGCAGCTGCAAAGACCTAGACCATCAAATGATTCAAAAAATATCATATGACTCAGAGTTAAATCACCTATTGTGAAACTCCTCACCCTGGAGGAGGTACTCGGCATTCCCACCTGAACATGAGTATAATAACCTTAGGGTTTTGGGACTTCTGGTACCATTTGTTGGATCCAGTGGATGACCAGAACATCAACAGGACTGTGACTGCCACTCTTGACAAGATTACAATAATTATTTCTACAGAACTGTGACCATCATCCTCTTCAAAAGGCTTCCTTTTCTTTTCCTTTGCACTTGGGGGGACCACCTGGTGTTCAGCACAGGGACTAATGAACACTATTCTGTACTTGACCCAGGGTAGCGGGTTATATATATATGGAGGTTTTAGTGGATTAGAACCAGTTTTCTCCATAAAATTGTATTTATTTTATTCTTTTTAATAAATTGTAACTCTGACTTGTAATCTCTCTTGACCTGGGGTCCTTTCTCCATGGGCTTACCTTTAAAACATCACACACTTGTATAATCTATTCCAATTAATTTTGTTAATTATTATTTTAATACTGGAAATTAATATTCCACTTGAATAAATGCATTAATGTAATTTTTTTATGACAAAGTTTTATAAGATAATTTAATCAAATGCCAGATATTACTTTTACCTAGAGCTTATTATTTAAACAGTCCTTTCACTAGAACACTCATGGTTACAAACAAAAACAAATAAACGGACAAACAAACCCCCACACAGTGTCAACATAATACCAATCTCTTTCTCCAAAAATCTCACGTCCTTTCAGAGAGAAAGTTGCATCATTTAATCCCATTTTGCAGGTAAAATGGAACTAATGATCTTTAAATTTTCTTTTATGAAATCAATCCTCAAAAAAACAACCAACTTCCTGCCCCTCTTCCCCACTCTCCCCACCAAAAAAATAAACAAACAAAAAAAGACCCAACCAAACAAGAACGAACAAAAAAAAAAAAACCCAAACAAACAAACAAACAAACCAAAAAAACACACATAAACCGCAAAGGTGAACACATAGTAAAGGTTGTCTTGGAAAAAGGGTGCTGATGAAATTGACATTGCCTTTGATCTGGTAGTTCAAGTTTTGCATGTAGTAAAACCAGTGAGGGTAGAATAACACCTGATCATTATTTGTTCTGACCATGCAGTGAATTAGAATTCAGCAAAAAAGAGAGTTACAGGACACAAGGGTTTTATTAGGTGAGGAGCTTTTCTCTTTTCCTTTTTTTTTTTTTTTCCACTTTTAATTGGAAGGAAAATAATTTGCTTTTTAGAAAAGTATTTATGTTTATTCTGTTGAGGAAAGACAAAGAAAAAAATTACAGAGACAAGAAAACCCCAAAACCACAACTCAAAAACACCCCCACAAAACGTCAGATATCTTTGTCTCAGAATATATCTATTCCATTATTTTGCTCAATGAGATATTAAAGTCCTGAAAAGTTGTATTCGAGACTAGTAGCTGTGTAATAGAATAATATACTAATGGAATTCAGGCAGGATCTGTAAGATAAAGATACTTATCTTATTTGCCTTTGTACAGTTATGTGAACGTTGAAAGAAGGTGAACTGTCTTTGCTGAAATGAATTAACTGAGTTGGTATTACCTCAAACGAAAAAATTTCTATTGCGAAAACACAAGCCACAGAAATTTTTCAGAGGCAGTTCCCTTACAGAGAGAACTGTTCACTGTTTGTAGATGGAATGAATGCTCTGAGAAAAATACAAGTGAAGCCTGGCAGAAAATTTAAGTTAATGTACTGATTTACATGTTAATGAGCAAAGTTAAGTGTTTTGTTTCAAACGTTTCATCAGACATACAGAGGAAAGTGCAATTTATGGCAGAAATGAGTGAAATATTAACTACAATGTCTTACCCTGGGACTTTAATAATGATGATATCAAAGGAGATTTTGTGGTTTTATTGTAAAATGTCATTCCATGCACCACTTAAGTAGAATGGGCAGACTGTTGTTAAATGACTGTGTGGAATTGATTTCAAAAGAATAAAGCAAATTTATGTGCTTCAATAAGATTTTTTATACATATATATGCTAAATATAATTAGATACTTTTTATGATAATCCTTTATGTCATAACTCTAGATTCAATTGTGCACTTGTGTCTAACTTTCTGGGATTTTATAGTTAATAGCAAAGCAGTTTAGAAATGTATTAATGAAATCTAAAAAAAAAAAAAAAAAAAAAAAAAAAAAAAAAAAAAGACCAAACCAAAATGTACTTCATCAATTTCAGTTTTGCTACATCTTCTACTATGATAGGTTTTAGGCCAAAATATTAGAAGGACATAAGAACACTTAAATACTAAGTGTTATATGACTTAAGAACAAATTACTACTTCAAATTTATGTTGTATGTAGGTTCTCAGGACAACAGTAGAGTCACCTGATGTTACTGTTAAAAACTAATAAAAAAATAAATAAAGGTATAACTAAATTAATTTATAGAGTATTAATATGAAACTAAACTTGCATGTCTTTCTCTTTAATATTTTTTTTCATTTTAAATAGGGATCAGAAGAAATAGGTAAAAACAACAACAACAAAGAAGAATGTCTTGATGTAGAAAATTTACACCATGAAAGGAGGCATTCCATATGGCAGATAAAGTCTGTGTTAAACTTGTCTCAAGCAGTTTCTGAAATCCTGGTTATTTTCAGATCTCCAGAGAACATCTTATCTAGTACATTTGAGAACATGCTGGGAACACTTTGCCATGCTTTCCTCTTTTGCTTCTTTAGGTTTTCTTCACAGAAACTTTAGTATTAAAAACTATAGTGCATTACCCACAACATATTCTTTAGTCTACTGAGCAACATCTCTCAGAGTTCAAATTTCCTGTCCACAGAAATGAATCAAGTTTGAGCTTCCAAAAGGCATAGGAACAAGCTAATGTATGAATTACCAGAAAATTTACTTGTGTGCTGCCTCTAACTGGGAATGTCATTTCAGATGAAAATCAGTGAGTAAGCTTCAAGCAATTGGTGTTCCCTTTTCCTGAAGAGTGTAATGCTGTGTTCTGAAGACCACTATGGCAGCAGATGGAGCATCCAGCTGTGATTCAGACCACTACTTTTAAAGATGGAAGTTACACCAGAAATCTGGGAATGCTCCTAGTCAGTTCTGAATGCAAAATGTCACCCTTGCACCAAAAAAAGAGACAGAAAAGCCTGTACCTTCTTAAAAGAGAAAAACCTCATCCCCATTTTCTCAGAAAAACTAAAATTTCTCAGCAGAAAAGTTTTCTAGTTGAATACTGTGGATGTTTATTGGCACATCAGTAGTGGCCTTAAGGTTTTGTTTTTCTCTTGGATAAATTAGAGTCACTACTGGTTTCCTTACAAAAGGTCATATTGAAGGCACAGTCCAACAAAAAAGGAAAAGGAAAATAATGGGTCAATTTTCTGGTATGTTAGAGGATACCTTTCACGAAGACTATATTCTAGACACTTTAAAATTTTCTCTTTTTCCACTCTTTTCTTCTTTCTATCATACCTTTTCTTACTGTGTCTACATAGCAAGAAACATCAAAACTTCAAAGGTGATCCATCTTGGTGTTTTTGACTTAGATGAGAAAGTCTTCAATGGATGATGTCCCACTGAGCAACAGTGTTATATTTATTGACATTTTTCTTTTTGTGAGTATGTGAATACAGCCCCGTGAAGTTAGATGTATTTTTTTATTGTCAGTGTAGAAAGGAAGTACTGTTGGGAACTGTTGACTGTCCAGTAGAAAAGTTTGCAGGTGGAGCTGCAGAACATGTGAAGGAAAGCAGACCATGGAAATAAAAATTAATGTGTGCTACAATGTTACATCATTTCAAGACATAAATTAGAAATATTAATTGCAAGCAAAATTTCACAGTAGTCTTTTTGTTCATAACACTTCTTGTCTCTGTCAGCTTTCCTGTTAAATAACCTTCATCCTACCATTCAACCAAGAAAGGAATACATTTAATATCATAAGAGTAGCTGGCATCTGCTGATAATTGCTACATTTAAAAAAGTAATTCTTCTGGAAATTACATGGGTAAGAATTCTGATACTAAGAGGTTTGTTGGGTGGGGGGTTGTGTGGTTTTGGGGGTTTTTTTTGTTTGTTTGGTTGGTTGGTTGGTTGTTTTTTTTGTGACTAGAGAGTTAATTCAAATTATGTTCATTACAAAAATGCTAAAAGAGGTAGACTAGTTCCATGAAAAAAAAAATAAAATAAAGAAGACACAGTACAGAGAGGTTTTATGATTTTAAATAATCTGCAAACGAGAAATCAATTATCTATCCACAATGCAGAAAATATAACTATAAACCATGCCTTTTGTAAGCAAAAGCCCTTGCAAAATGTTTGCAGCACACTGTGCTTCCCATGCTGTGGTCTAACAGGAACAAAGACTTACTAACAACAATTTTGCCCATGAAGTAAGCAAGCTTAAGATAAATATGGTCTTTTAAAAATTACTTGATTCAAGAAAATATATGAAATTGCCAGGAGCACTGATGGCTGCTGCAACATGGTAATAAATTATACATTAACAGATTGTAGACACATAATAGCCACAAAGGCTGAATGATTAACAGTAGATGGTTTGGCTGGCAACAGGCTCATTTTGTGGCCAATGATCTTGTTCTGTGTGAAGAGGTTAAAAACAAACAAACAAAAAAGAAGTCTAAAAGATTTCAAGGGGAGAATGTATTACAGAAGTGAATATTTATTTGTTTGAACTACATCAGTAAGTTGTACAGAGATGTCAAACAGAGTGTGCACAAGTTAGAATTATAAATCATTATCCATTTCACAGCATATGCAGAAGGGAGCAGTTTTGGCTAAGCTTTAGTGTTGTGAGCCCAAGGAGGAACTTTGCTGGCAGGGAAGCAGTCAAAGGCTACAGAAAATGTCTAGATCTCTGCATCATGAAATAGTTCTCTTTGTTGTCATTACAATAATTACTCTGTGAATGATGGTTTGGGATGTCCTTTCAGCAGGTAAGTGATAATTCGTCAGGCAAATCCTACTTGATTTTCTAAATAAGCCCGTGGGAGAGAGCAATAGTTTGCACTTGTACCAGGTAAGACCCCACACACAAAACAGTCAAGCCAAATGGGACCCAGAACATATGCTAATCTGTTCAGCACAGGTGAGGTTACGCAGTTCTGTACATTTCTGTTACAACAGGTTGAGGTAGCCAGAGAGATGATACTGATGAACGCTGTATTTTGTGGACTGATATTCGTGCAGCATTAACTTGACCCTCTGTAAATCCAAATTTTATATTTAGATGAGTCATTGTTTCAGCTCTATAATTAGTTCAGCATTTGAAACAACCCATGTCTCAAATCCACATTTTCTCAGCTAGATTAATTCAGTAAGGCACACAAGTCAGGCATGTGAGAGAACAAGTAGGAGTGAAAAAAATGAAACTCTCTTCTTCTTTCATTAAAATATTATTATTATTATTACTAAATTATTTTAGAATTACAAAAAAAAAAAAAAATAAAGGAATGTTCCATTGGGTATTGCTCAGGTAATAAAACTTTTAAAGACAAGGCAGATAAGTAATACATGACTCAGTGGTGAACGCAGTGAATCCTAGAACTCTAATCAGCTTAAAGGTACTTTAATGAATCTATTTCTCCTATCCAGGATAGTGGTAATTCTAAAAACTCAGACAAAATTAATTATTTCAGTTACAAAGAAAAAAATATTCAACACAAACAAAAAACTGAGAATNGCACACTGTGCTTCCCATGCTGTGGTCTAACAGGAACAAAGACTTACTAACAACAATTTTGCCCATGAAGTAAGCAAGCTTAAGATAAATATGGTCTTTTAAAAATTACTTGATTCAAGAAAATATATGAAATTGCCAGGAGCACTGATGGCTGCTGCAACATGGTAATAAATTATACATTAACAGATTGTAGACACATAATAGCCACAAAGGCTGAATGATTAACAGTAGATGGTTTGGCTGGCAACAGGCTCATTTTGTGGCCAATGATCTTGTTCTGTGTGAAGAGGTTAAAAACAAACAAACAAAAAAGAAGTCTAAAAGATTTCAAGGGGAGAATGTATTACAGAAGTGAATATTTATTTGTTTGAACTACATCAGTAAGTTGTACAGAGATGTCAAACAGAGTGTGCACAAGTTAGAATTATAAATCATTATCCATTTCACAGCATATGCAGAAGGGAGCAATTTTGGCTAAGCTTTAGTGTTGTGAGCCCAAGGAGGAACTTTGCTGGCAGGGAAGCAGTCAAAGGCTACAGAAAATGTCTAGATCTCTGCATCATGAAATAGTTCTCTTTGTTGTCATTACAATAATTACTCTGTGAATGATGGTTTGGGATGTCCTTTCAGCAGGTAAGTGATAATTCGTCAGGCAAATCCTACTTGATTTTCTAAATAAGCCCGTGGGAGAGAGCAATAGTTTGCACTTGTACCAGGTAAGACCCCACACACAAAACAGTCAAGCCAAATGGGACCCAGAACATATGCTAATCTGTTCAGCACAGGTGAGGTTACGCAGTTCTGTACATTTCTGTTACAACAGGTTGAGGTAGCCAGAGAGATGATACTGATGAACGCTGTATTTTGTGGACTGATATTCGTGCAGCATTAACTTGACCCTCTGTAAATCCAAATTTTATATTTAGATGAGTCATTGTTTCAGCTCTATAATTAGTTCAGCATTTGAAACAACCCATGTCTCAAATCCACATTTTCTCAGCTAGATTAATTCAGTAAGGCACACAAGTCAGGCATGTGAGAGAACAAGTAGGAGTGAAAAAAATGAAACTCTCTTCTTCTTTCATTAAAATATTATTATTATTATTACTAAATTATTTTAGAATTACAAAAAAAAAAAAA
>VXAU01004935.1:52975-86195 GCA_013399695.1 Formicarius rufipectus
CACAACCAAACAAAAAAAATTATAATATTTACATCACTTTGTTAGTTTTGGCCCGGTGTCTGCCCAAACCTTCAGGGCCCCCCCTTTCCCAGAGGAAGAGAAAAAGGAGGAAAGGCGAAAAAATGCTGAGAGATAATAGCAAAACAGAGTGGCTAAAATACTTAAATTTATTACTAACAAGATAAGAACTGAAAAGTAAGAAATAAATCAGCCCTAAAAACAGCTTCCTCCTCCCACTCTTCCCTCCTTCCAGCAGTGTGAGTGAACAGGGAATGGGGGTTTGCAGGCAGTTTTTGCTTCTGCCATTGCTAATGTGAAATCCATCCCTCAGACAGAAGTTCTTCTTAATCTGCTTTTCTGTGGGTCACCCCATGGGGTGCAGTCGGGTCTCTGCACCCCGATGGTCCTCTGTGGGCTACAGGGGGACAGCTGCTCCATCACAGTACTCACCAGAGGCTGCAGGGTGGTCACAGCTCTGAGTCCTTCCACTGCTTCCGTGGGGCCCCTCCCACAGGAGGCAGTCCTCAATAGACCTCTCCAACATGAGTCCACCTCCTGGGCAGCACTTCTACCAGATGAAAAACCCTGCTCCAGCATAGGTCTCCTTTTCCACAGGTCACGGCCACAAGTCTCTTGCTCTATCCTGGGCCTCCCATGGTGTAACAGCCTCCTTCATGCATCCACCTGCTTCTCCATGGGCTCCTCCGTGGGCTGCAGGGAGGTCTCTGCAGCCCAATACTTCTTCACGAGCTGCAAGGAGAGGCACAGCTTTGAGTCCTTCTCCCACTTCTCCAGCATGGGGTCCCTTGTTCTCCTCTTCCTGCTCCAACCTTGGTCTCTGCAGTGTTATCCCATGGCAGGAATTTTCAACTGCATCACACTCCTAGATTCTTATATATATTATTACAGAGGTGTGACTATGATTCTTAATTGGCTCAACTTTGGCCAGCAAGCAGGAAGTCCTTCCTGGACCTGGCTATCCTTGGCTGCACAGGACAGGGGAAACTTCTAGCAACTTCTAATAGAAACCATCTCGGAAGCCCCCCCTCTACTGAAATTCAGCCACAGAAACCTATGACAATCACCTCTAAGTAGATATTAGGTCACACATGACCTGCTCTCAGTGATTTAAAACTCATATGATGCAATGTAACCTGAAATCATGAGTAGAGAGAGATACTTGTGGTAATGGCAAAAAGAATAGCAATAAGGTGTTTAAAGAAGTTTTTCCCATTGGCCACACCTGTAGCAAGGCATGATTCATCTGTCTGTGAGGTACTAACTTGAATTGGCAGGTACTACCATTAAAACTATGGGAACTGCTCGTATTTTCTGCCTTTTCTCATTCTGTCATGCACAGTCAAGTCAGTTCCTTCAAAGTGAGCAGATAATATTTTAATTTTTATTCTATTATTAATTTGGAAATGTTTAATCTTCAAGTATACAAAGCTATTGTTATACATTTTTGTCTACTGCCTATTTAAGTCACCTAGACATTTAGTATGTGTGAATAAATGAAACAAAACAAAACAAAACAAAACAAAACAAAACAAAAAAAAAACAAAAACAAAAACAAAAACAAACCAACAAAAACCCTTAAACCTTTTCTTGACAATTAAGCAAAGCAGCTCAAGTTTCTTCACTTCACTAGATATACTGAGCCAACAGAGATATCTCTTTAAGTGGTAATGAATAAGCATATGGATTGTCTTCTTTGAGTACAATTCTCTATTTATAATGCAATTGTCTGAGTACTTTCAGTTTAAGCTTTAAAACAGATACTTTAACTATAAAAACAAATTAATAAATTATTTGGTATAACATGACACCACCAAGTTTCCAGGTCCCAAATTAATGAAGGGCAGCATTCAAAAACTATTGCAATGAAGTAAGATTTATCAGCCCGTCTATCTTCCATCTGATTCTAATAGCTTAACTGTTGATAGTGATTCAGCAGTAACAACAAAACTTCTTTCAAAAAACATGAACAATTTCACTTGAGAGAGAGAGGTCTTTATGCCATAAAATCAGACATAAGAATTCAAGGTTCTTATGTATATCAAATATATCTGATTCAAGGTATCTCTACCAATACACAGAATAAATAAAACATTTTCAAGCTTAAAAAAAATTGCTGCCACAGATATAATGCAAAACAGTACAAACAAAACCTGTTATTTGACATTTTTTTTCCATCTGGTATGCTAAAAAAACAACCAAACAGAGACAATAACAACAGCAACAACAAAAAAGGAAAAAATAACATCACACGTTGACATGGTTACTCTGAACCTTTTTAAATAATCAAGGCTTGTACCTTTTTTTTCAAAATTATATTACCCACTCAAGTAATTTATAAGTAAATCAAGTGCTCTAGGATAATAAGAAGGTAAGGACAGGCAAAACTGAGTTACTAGCATAGGTGATTCATGGTTTTTTGGAGTGCACAGAATTTAGGTTAATTCAGGACTTTGTGCTTGAGCTCGAATTCATGTCCTGTGCAAATGGTTACTATTCAAAAGCAGGTTAAAACTCACATCTTAGTTCCCCAAACTTCAATTCTCAAACTCTTTAGGATAACTGCAACTTGCAGAAACAGATTTCTTCCTCTTCAAAATGAGACCTCTTAGTGATTTTCTGTTCTTTTCTTTTCTGTGTACCACTGAGAGGGTGGTCAACAATGTCCACTGCTGGAGCTTTGCTTTCAAGAATGGAAGAAAATTCACCCCAGTCTAGAATTCTCTTCATCATGTTTTCTCCTCTGTTTCTTTCTGGAACATCATGTCACTGACCTAAAAGCCAGAAACTGTGTTTTTCTTTTCTCTGAATGGAGAGGAACCAATGAACTGCATGGACATAAAAAGTGCCTCACCAGAAGAAAGCCCAAAGTCTGAATTTAGGCATAAATTATGACGAAGAGTCTACAAGTTAGTTAATGCTAGTCTGTGATCTTCTATGCAGTTGTTTTGTCTCAGAAGGCCTAACAAATATATTAAAAACATTAATATGCCAATAACTATATACAGATTGTAATTAATTCTGTAAGATATCACTGTTACATTTGTTTCTTAAAAAAAAAAAAAAAGAAAAAGAAAAAAAGGATGTGTAGAAGAAGGGATAAACCTTAATATGAGATTGGATGAGTAAAAGTTGTAATGACTACTTTCAACAGGGGAAGCAATTCATTATATGACTTAATGATATGAGTGAGCATTTCTACAATGAGTCAATATGGTAATGAATATTTAACATTCACAGAAACCGCCAAGTGCAAAGCATGTTTTCTTTTAGGTTACAGCTAGGCCACAAGTACTTTCTGATTTCCCATTCATGGGAGAATTTTGTGTCATAGGTGCAAGGCAGTTTTGGTCATCTGGCAGTCAACTTCAGCAGCAAAATGAGTTTATTGGTTATCACTTTACTTTCTTAGTGAATATATGCAAAAAAAAATTAATTTTTAGCTTCTTAACTGAAGAGGCATCTTAAAACCAGTAGAAAACAGCTGAATGTTTCCATTCATTCAGTATATTAAACCCATCCAGAAAGACTGATGATATTTTTCTTACTTGTTGAAGGAGTATTGTACTCTAATGCTAAGTATTTCCTCTTTGTTCACTCCAAATGAGTCAAAGCAGAAAATATACATGTTAGGGAGTGTTAACATACTCCATTAATATCAACAGTATAATACTTATTCTAGAATCCTCCTTTTAAACTTTCTAAAATGAAACTTTCTAAAACAGAAACTAATCCTTCCTTTTTGTAATGGCTGGAAATTTTGATGCAAGAAAAGATGTAAACATTACTGAAAATGAAGCATTTAAGTGGGGAAAACACAGTGCTTTATTGAAGTTGAAATGCTATACCAATGTTTATTAAAGTTGAAAAGTTATCCCTACCTTTTATTGAAGAATACATTTGGTACAGGAAGTTCAGCATGCAGCAGCATTGCAAACTGCAGATTAGAAGAGCATGTATAGTCCTCACACCCTTTTCCAACTTGCTTTCTCTTTGAAAATATGACATGGAAGAATAAAAATAGTTTCAGAGACTATAAAATAGAGTTGCAGGAGAGGGAGGAGAGAAAACCTAAAATGGCTTCCATTAAGGAAAATGAATAATTTAGCCACTAATACTAATGGTGAGGTGTATGGTAGCACAGCTAATGAACACAGAAGTGTTCATTCATAGCAGAGATGTAATTTTGGAGTGGATTTGCTAGTTGTACTCAGTTAGCCAACATTCTCACATGGTTCAGTTTACGGGATGGGTTTAGTTTCATACAAATTAGATTTCTGTCATAGGAAAATGCACTATAAAATACAATAGACATGGACTACCTGTTCCAAACCCTGTTAGACAATAAAAGATATGAACCAAGGCTAAATTCTTCAGATAACTTTAAACTATATGTTAAATAATTTTACATAATATGACTGTTACCAGCAAGGAGTGTTTGTTTTGGCTTGTTCCAGTTTGGTTTCTTTAAACCACATAAACACACAAAGAAGTTACTTGCCATATAAGACATCATTTCACCTGGTTAAATTTTTAGTTATAGGATAATATGGGTGGGACCAGGGACTTAAAGGTAAATTAAAGCTCAAACTCATAAAGTTCAAGGTCAGAAAGTTCAAGTCAAACCTAGACAAATTAGAGGTTTGGGCAACCGCAAATCCTATGAATTTTAATAAGGGCAAGTACTCGATTCTGCACTTGGCATGGGACAACCCTGAGTGTGCAGACAGTGGAGTGAGATGCTGGAGAGCTGCTCTCAGTGAAGAGATGTGGGGGTTCTCGTCAATGGCAGCCGGGAGGGCCAACCATGTCCTGGATGGCATCAGGCAAAACTGCCAGCCTGTCAAAGAAGAAGATTGTCATGTTCTACTCAGTTGGTGTGACCTCACCTGGGGGCAGTTTTGGGCATCACAACATAAAGAAGTTATAAAGCTATTAGAGAGTGTCCAAAGGAGACTCCAAAGATGATGAAGAATCTAGAGGTCATGCCATTTGTGGAGCAGCTGATGTCACTTGCTTTGTTCTTCCTGGAGACCTCATAGCAATCAACAACTTCCTCATGAGGGAAAGTGAAAGGGCAGGCACAGATTTCTGTGGAGATCAGTGACAGAACCTGAGGGACTGTCCTGAAGCTGCATCAGAAGAGGTTTGTCTAGATATTAGGAAATTGTTCTTACACAGTGGGTGTTTGCGCAGTGGAGCAGTCTCCCAAGGGAAGTGGTCACAGCACCAAGCCTGACAGAGTTCAATAAGTGTTTAGGCAATGCTGTCAAGTGTGTGATTGTTTAGAATGTCCTGTACAGGGACAGGAGTTGGACTTTATTGACTTTCAGGGCTCCCTTTCAACTCAGAATATTCTGAGTAGCACAGAATTATTTGTCAGTATCACAAAATCCTTTGGGACAGAAAAGAGCTCTGATATCAACTCCGCCCCTTGACTACCACCTTGTCAATGAGACCCTGGTACTAAGTGCTACATCCAGTCATTTCTTGAACACCTCCAGGGATGATGAATCCACTACCTTCCTGGGCAGTCCATTCCATTGCTTAACAACCCTTTTTATGAAGAAATTCCTCTGGATGTCCAGACTGAAACCCCGCTGATTCACCTTGAGGGGTGTCCTCAAGCTGCCGCTGGTTGCCTGGAAGAGGCTGATGACCTACCTCCTTGTAACCTCCTTTAAGGTGGTTGTAAAGAGTACTAAGGTCCCAACTCAGTCTCCCCTTCTTCAGGCTAAACAACCTCAGGTCCCTCAGCGTCTCCTCTTGAGACATGATTTCTAGACCCTCTTCACCATCTCTGTTTCTCTTCTCTGGACTCAATCCAGCACCTCCATGTCTTTCTTGTAGTGAGGTGCCAAGAAGTGAGCACAGAACTTGAGAACTGTCATCACGAGCACTGAGTACAGGGGGACAATCAGTGCCCTGGTCCTGCTGGCCTCACTATTGCTGATACAACCCAGGATGCTGTTGTCCTTCTTGACCACCTGAACACACTGCTGGTTCAATTTCAACCTGCTGTTGACCAGGATTCCCATGTCTTTCTCTGTGGAGCCACTTTGCAACCACTCTTCGCCCAAAACGTAGTGCTGCACAGGCCTGTGAACCCAGTGGCACTTGGCTTCTTTGAACCTCATACCATTGGCCTTGGCCCACTGATACAGCCTGTCCAGATGCCTTTGCAGTGCCTCCCTATTCTCCAGCAGATCAAACCCCCCACCCAACTTAGAGTTGTCTGCAAAGTTCCTGACAGGGCACTCAACTCCCTCATCTATACTGTTCTTGATAGAAGCCAGGACGCCATTGGTCTTCTTGGCCACCTGGGCACACAAGTGGCTCATGTTCAGTTTTCTGTCAGTGAGCACTCCCATGTCTTTTTCAGCCACTTTCAGCCATTTTCCAGCTACTCTTCCCTTAGCCTGCAGTGTTGCATGGAGTTGTTTTGACCCAGGGGCAGGAACCAGCACTTGGCCTTGTTGAGTCTAATTGTTGACCCACTGATTCAGCCTGTACAGTTCCCTCTATAGAGCTTTCCTAACCTTCTGTAGATCATCAGTGCAACCCAACCTGGTGTCTGTGAACTTAGTGACGGTGCACTTCATCCCCTTGTTCAGATCACCAATAAAGATTAAATAGGACCAGCCCCAGTACTGAGTACCAGGAAACACCACTAGCAACCCGTTGCCAGCCAGATGGGGTACCATTCGTCACTACTATCTGGGCCCAGTCATCCAGCCAGGTTTTAACCCAATATTGTTTTAACCCAAAGGACTGGTAAACAGGAAGACATAGGTACAGCTTTGGGTTCAAAGTGCATCAATATGTCAGGTTTCACAAGAGTGAGACAGTATGACATAGATATGCCTTACACTGGCATTTTTCCTAAGGCTTTGTAAATGGCTGCTACCAGAAACAGAATGATGAAGTAAGGAAATTTCTGTCTTGCTTTATATGATTATTCATATACTAGGGGGAAAAAAAAAAAAAAAAAAAAAAGGGCTTTTTTCAGAACTTCCTTTTGTTTTGTTTTGCAATAAAGAACTAATATCCAACGAAAGCTTTGAGTTTTGTTTTTTAAAGAAGTATAAAAATCAACTTTAATACAGTAAAAATCCAATCTTTTGTGATAGTTACTAGGCAGAGAAAGCAAGGATGTTTACTGAAAATGCATGTTCCACAGAATGCTATATACCAGGACTAGGAAGATAAAACCCATTTGTCTTTGTCTATTAATGACTTTCCTTCACAATTGAAACCTGTGCAGCTGGGAGAAGAACCAACTGCTGAAAAAGAAATAAATATAATAGAAAATAAATGGGAAAGCTGATAGAATTGAAAGGTCGCTCACAAATCACAAATAAGGAAGCCCATCTGTTCAGCACAGGTGCCTGCAAGAATACTAAAAACAGCAGAGCCCCAAAACGGAAATGGTACATTCAGTTCTGATTAACTGTCAGAGTAATCCTTACTTACTATCATACCATGTCAAAACTGCTGTTTGAAGACACATACATTTCTCAGAATCTCTGCTTTGTACACCAAATCATGCAGGTTTGAGGGTACATCACGTTGTCTCAAGTGTGAACTCTTGTTTCAACAAGGACCAACACCAAACTCATATGGAAAGACACAGTGCTTTGTTCCAAGTGCGTAGGAAGGTCATCAAAGGTGGGGAATCTTAAACCACTCTGGATAACCTGTTCCACCATCTAGTTAACCTCAGGGTGACATGTTAACTGCAATATGTGTGTTCTGAACTTTGTCTGTCCCAGGAGCAGTCTTATCATCCTGTCTATCCCTTACCCTCAATTCCCTCCCAGCAGACACCTGGGTAGTGTAAAATATCCCAAAGTTCCCCCTTCTTCCAAAAGAGACAGCCTCAGCAAATTGGTGTCAAATGAAATACTGATGGAATGCATGTTTACCTTCCCAGGTCACTGATAAGAACACCAAATTAGACAGGATCCACAACAGACAGAACCCAAAGGTCCTAATTTTGTAAGCATCAAAATTACTGTGTTTGCACTTGGAGGATACTACTATACAAGGACTTAAAAAAAAATAAATTTTAAGTATCTGCAAGTAAAGCCTACAGAAATGTTAACACAGTTAAAACTGATGGCATGATCCTAGAATGAAAGGCTGATCTGCATGAGGAGTCCTGAAAGACATCATACAACCCAAAATTTAGTTCCTCAGTAATGAGAGCAGAGGCTTTTTAGGTGTGTTCCTGATAGTTAAATTCCCAAATTTAAGGGAGACATTAAAAAAAAAAACCAAACCACCAAAACCAAAAACACGCACCAAAAAACCCCTACCAGTAACAACAACAACAAAGGAAATACCACAAAAACAAAAACAAAAACAAACAAAACCACAAACAAAAACATCCATATGGTTATGTAAAATAATAAAACCCTTACATCTTAATATAAAATATAGAACTTGAAGCTGATTTTTTGTTTTTCTTTGCAAGTGGATATATGGTCACAGAAAATGTGATATTATCCAGATTCGATGTGTGCCATTGTAAATGCGCATTCTGGTCCTTGGTGGTGGTCCAAAATTATTGGGGTAAATATTCAGTGAACTGGCATTTAGCTAAATATGTGAACTATCTGAACAATCTCTCTCATTAATTTCTGTTGCTGCACTGTTCTTTTTCTTTTTGCTTTTCTAATGCCTCTCTTCAACACTTCAGAAAGAAAAAACAGGTAATTATTCAGTTTCTGTAAGGTTTGCGCTTAAACAAAGTGCAGAGTATCTGCATGGATTTATTATATCAGAAAAATAAAGTGGTTAAAACAATTTTTCAAAGAATAATAGATTATTTTTGATATCATGTGACTCCGTATTACCCTAAGATGCAGCTGTAATAGTCTGTGAAAAATGAAATCCCTTTTCACCTTGACTTCCATGATTATCACCACCTTGGGAGCATCAATCATTAGCCTCCCATTGTTTCTTTCGCTCTGAGTATAACATAGGGTTTAAAATACATTTTGCTGTAATAAAGAACTTTGCATCTGAAAGTAACACAGTGGGAAAATGTTTACTTCCGCAAACAAGACAAAAAATACCTAGTTGAATTAATTTAGAGAAGAGTCAATGAAAATATCAGAAGAGAAAAAAAAAGATCTTGAAGCAATACTGCACAATATGAACATGTCGCATAACCTTAGGCACCATACAGCTTCCTTTACCTTCTTTACAGGCCTAACTTTCTAGAATACACATTAAATGAATCCACAGACATTCAGGTCTTCCAAGCTGATCATATCAGAGGATTTAGAAGTGCATCTATGACTTTTCCAGGACTTCTTGCTTTGTAATATTAAAAAGAAAGTCTGTGACATGTGGCAGTAACTACTGACACATATTAACACCACTACCTTCCTTGCCAGTGTTAGAGTATGCAAACCAGAAAAGGCCTTGACTCTGTGAAAATACTGCTCAGCAATAACAAAATTCTATTTTATAAATCCTGTGTTCAGCACAAATCCAAAACACAGCCCCATACTAGCTACTGTGAGGAGAATTAGCTACCCTAGGCAAAATACAGGCACTGTAAAATCAGAACATCAGTCAACTCTAGGTGATATTGCACAGATTAGCAAGGAAATTGTTTAGAAAACACCTGGTTTTGGCAGACCTTCACTTAATACCATGCTTACAGGTCAACACTGGGTCCCTCTGTCATATGCAGCATTCTTTACATGTCATAAATTGATTAATAAGCTATGTAGGTTCTCTTGGTCTACATTCAGAAGGATAAATGCTGTGTGAGTACAATATTTTAAAATGTACATCCTGACACAGAGGTAAAAGGAGAAAAAAAAAAAAAAGACATAGAAGTAAAATGCAACTGATGCACAAAACCACAAAAATCAATCTTATACTTTTGTTACATAAGACTCCAATGTCAAACTATATTCCTTCAGGAACAGAACATTACACTGTGATTTATATTCTATTTGGGACAATTTTATTTACACATTTACTTAAGTGTCAAAACAAAGTAGCCATGTCTTTTGTTTCCAGTCTCTTTCCATGCATGCATCTTTCCAATCTCTTTCTATTACACACAAAGTGCTACTGGAAATAATTATCTCCCAGTTATCACCATTTACATTTCCACTTGTTCTACTTGTAAAACTCAGAAAATTGTGTCTTGCTCAGCTGGTAAGGGCAAAGTTTTTCTTCTTTTACATTTCTACTGGGTCGCACGTGAGAGAGCACTGTCTCACTGAGAAAATAATTCTTAGGCTAATAACTTTGCAGGTGGGATTGAAACCCTTATTTGAATAACTCAGTTACTAGGTACCTCTTTTTTCCAGCACTTGGTCAAAACATACTTACTATCCTGCCTACTTAGTCAGTGTTGTCACAAGCTTAGCTACATTAATTTTCTTAGATATACAGCATCTGCATATGCTTAAGTCCAACCAAAGATGAATTTTCAGTGTCTCCCCTGAAACATATGAAGAAAAAATAAAAAGATATTAGTTAAGAAACTACTAGGGGTCTCTACAAATGGGCAAAGAACAAAATTAATACTGAATAGTGGAGTGAGAAGAGTGAAGCATAATCACTAGCAGAGCTCCTCAGGGTCTCATTTCATTAATAACCTTTAGGTAAGATATATATGCTAATTATATTTTCTGATGACACAAAGTGTCCTCAATACAGAAAAATATTGGTGATCCTGAAATACAGACACAAAACTAACTGAATTGCTTGAAGATAGGACTGGATTTGTCTTAAAGATTGGTCTGAGAATAAAACAGAATTAAATATTTTATACAAAAATACAGAACAGGGATTTGTGAGGAAACTTACTATAATAAAAGGTGAGTTTAACAAACATGAATATCTGAAAAGGCTTTTCATATCATATCTGGTCACAAAATGGCTGTGATTGGAAGGGAACTTTGGAGATCATGTAGCCCAATCTCCTGCTAAAGCAGGTTCAACCTAGAACAGGTTTCCTTCCTGGGAAGTCTGTTCCAGTGTTCCATCATCCTTACAGTAGAATATTTCTTCCATATGTTTAGATGAAACTTCCTGTACATCAGATTCTGCTTGTTGCATCACACCCTATTGCTTGGCACCACCAAGAGGAGCCTGTCTCCATTCTCTTCCTTATACACATTGATAAGTTTCCTTCTCAATTGCCTCTTCTCCAAGCCGAAAAGGTCAAGTCTCTCAGCTTTTCCTTGAAAGAGATGCTTCAGGCCCTTAATCATCTTCATAGCCCTCTACCAGACTCTCTCCAGAAGCTCCATATCTTTCTGGTACTGAGCCTAGAACTGGACACAACATTCTGGAGGTAGCCTCACTAGGGCAGAGTAGAGGGGCAGGATTGTCTTGCTCAAGGTCATCAACGAATATGTTAACACCTCCAGCTACCAGAGAGGATGAAGATATGTGCTTATAGGAAATTAAGTGCATTCCAAGAAGAGTAACTGTGAGCATAAATGGATTTAATTATTTAACACATACGCAAATCCTTCATGATTATGTTGAGAAACATTGTCCTTTACACAAATCAATTTGGAATGAGAAAATTTCTGAGTAATGGAATTAAAAAACACTAATTCCCAAAAGTTTTATAGTACAGGCTAAGTATCATGTTTACAGTGCTATTGTAAAAAAAATCAATTCCCCAACATCTTAATTCTCTAAAACTGTTTAGTCCCTGAGATCACTAGGCCTCCTTGAGATTATTGTTTATGCATGGCCAAGAATAGCTACTTCACTTCTTAAGGCCATGCTTTTCAACTACTTACTAATGAACAGAGATTACTGAATTAGCTCATCCCATATGCTCAGTACCAATCACCTTTCACTGGAAATGAATAGATAGGTCTTTAGAAAAGTTGTCTTGTTTCAATTCATGCATTCATGAGATTCTCCTTTTTCTGTTTTCTGGTCATAACAGTAGTCTAGGAATTACATACACACACATGTAGGAAAATAAATCAGTGTAGGTAAATTTGGCTTCTTGGAGATTGACAGAAATATTCTTTTGCAAAGAGACTATATACTTTAGAGCTCGTGGAAGATAAATGTCTGCTTTTTCTTTGTTTCGCTTAGTAACACTTTGCAGTACAAGCTTTTCACGTTGTGCTGAAGAAATTCACGAACATATGTAAATTTAATCAGTTTATAAATTAAGAGAAAGATAATATGACAAATATCAGAGATGCTGAATTAAGACTGAGAAAAAAACTAGTTTATTTATTTGTCTAAAATTCAGTTCAAAATATGTGACAAGCATTGGTTCTCAAATGCTTTCCATCCACATCTACAAATCCCTTCAAGAGTTTCTTAAATTCTGGACTGTTCTTCTTTCTAGCCATTAACACTTTAAAGCCTTACAACCAATCTCTTAAACACAACTGCACAAAGTAATCAAAATAATTTGATCTAAGAAGCAATACTGCTACACCTACTGGGAACTTTTCACAAGAGCTACTTTTTGCCCTCATCATATTAGGTTTTTTCTGCCAAGACTTCGTATCAATTCCATTAAGCTCAGTACAAAAAGGTTTTTTGGTTGTTAAGAAGACTAGAAGAGCCTGTGTCCTAGTGTCTGGGACACAAGAACCTTTGTGCTACCTGGGTTGAGCTAAAAACTCTAATTTGCATTAGTTCAGTAATGCTGAAGGGGCAAAGCACATATCTCCCTCTTATTTTTCCTTTTGAAATTAAAAACATACTTTGGTCCTATTCTCATGTGCCACCAAGAAAGATTATGGAGGTCTCAAAAAATTTAAAAATAATGCTTTTGAAACATTTTATGCCCCAGTTCCTATAGAAAGATAAGTCAATAAGGCTAATCAAAAACCTAGAGAACAAATTCATGAAAACAGATTTTCTGCATTCATTTAATGCATTAGCTTTTGAGATAATATTAAAAATGGAAGAATTTACTTTTTCTTTTAATCTACCTGTCAGGATGTATTCAAACACCAAATGCATTATTGTTTTCAAACACATTTGCTACAGCATGATTAAAGCTGAACATAGGTAAATAAGTGATTTGTACAATCTGATTAAAAGACAGAATTCCAAAACCAAGAAACAATTTATCTAATGATGTACATTTTGCAAAAATGCCCCAAAATTCTGTGAAGACTTTTGGTCATACCAAATAACTAGCATGCTTTAATAACTACACCATGTGTTTTCCACAGACGTAAAGCTAAACCTTGATTTATACATTTTTGTACAGTAAGGCATGGGAGGAATAGAACCCAAAGCTCAAAAACAGCAGTATGCTCTCTAAATCTATGGACTACACATGAGAATTAACTTCATAAAGAAATTTCAATTCACCAAACCTTGAACATCAGGGTGTCAACACTGGAAAATCCTACACAGCAAATCTTACAGGAAAATTGACAAAACACATCACTCAAAGACTTCCAGGAGTTCCTCTCTGTCATTAACACAGGTTAGTGGACCACAAAAAACTATATGATTTATCCTCATTATCTGAAAATGAGAACTTTTTCAAAATCAATTTTCTCTGGAGAAAACAAACAAATCAACAAACAAGAAAAAGTGAAAAACTGACAAACGTCATAACCTCATAATAAAAAGTACATTTTTAAAGACAGCGGAAAAACTATGCTGTTAGTAGGGACATTGGTAAAGTAGGAGACAAAAGTTGCTATGTGTCTGTTTAAAAAAAAATAAAACATTCTTATGAAAGATTGATTCAAATGACACTTGGTCTGACCTTTTGGAAAAGAATATGTGACAGATTTCTCTTTGCTTTTGAGGTAAATGCTGCTACATATGCAGAAAAGGTACTCAAGCATGTCCTGCAATACCATGACATGGACTGAGATCTATCATTATAACTTCTTCCATAATATTTTGAATCTCTGACCACAGAGTGCAACATTAAATTTTCACCAGAGGAAAGTTTGTTTATGGCAAAACACCTTCTAGGAAAAAAAATAAATCAACCCAGTACTTTTTATTTTTATTTAGTCAAAATTTGCATGGGGAAACAACACTCACCAAATATCATGGACAGGTTTGTATCACTAACTAGTTTAATACAGGAAGTACAAACACATCAGTCTGTGAAAGTGAAAGGAACACGGAGAAAAGCATGGTATAGTGATCAAAGGTATTGCAACTATGTTCTTAAAAAAATGAACACTGACATAAGCATACATAAGAAAAATTTCAAACCAAAGTTGTTTCAATGTGGCAGTTAATTCCATTCCAAATTAAAACAAAACCAAAATCCAGACCATTTATAATGTCAAGAAGCTTTTCAATTAGCTAAAAAAAAAACCCTTCTAACTAATTCTTTCATGACAATAGATTGTTGAAACATGCCAGTCTTTAAGGGTTGGCTTTTGGGGGGTTTGGGGCTTTATTATCACACATAAAAGGATAATAGGAAATATATTGAAACATAAGAACAAGAAAAAAATAGGATGCATTTATTCTGCAAGCAAAAATCAAGTTGCCTTTCAGTTAAGTTGCTCCCACTATCTCCAGGACACCCATACACACATGTATTACAATCTCATTTATTTACATTTACTCTATATGTTCATTTTGTTGCTTCCATTTATTTTAAATAATTTTTTTAGACCTAATTTTGCAGTATTTCTCCATTTTCAACATTTCTTATCTGGTACCAGCCACAGTGAATCACAAACTACACAATATTCAGCATTAGAAATCCCACTATTTACTTTTTACTCACCTGTTCTGAGGAAATAACAAAGATTTTTCTTAAAAAAAGCCCAATCTTGATACCTTGCCCAAAAATAAATAATACTTTTTGAGCTATAATCTCTCATATGGATACTTGCCAAAACGGCTTGTCTGTTCTTGCCCAGACTGCCAATCTCTGCATTTCACTAATGCCAACTTACTTAATGTATGAACGTATTTCAAGAATGGAAAAGAAAACACTATATACAGAAGAGTATAGATATAAATATAGATACTATGTATGTGTATATATACATATGTACATATATAAGTGCATATATAGATGAGACAGAAGTAGAGATAAGAGATGATATGGAAGATGAAGATAAAAATAGAGACAAAGATGACATAACTTAGATATAGATGATAAAGACAGAGATACCACTACAGATATAGTGGTAGAGGTTGAGATAGAGTCAGTATGGTTATATATAAACAAATACACAAATACAGTAGTTGGTATATGTATACATGTACCTCTAGACCTAGAATTTAGTACAGCCTTTGACACTGTTTTCCACATATTCTCCTTGACAGCCTGTCAGATTCTGACTTGGACAGGTGCTCTCTCTGCTGAGTTAAAAACTGTCTGGATGGCTGAGCATAGAGAGTGAAAGTGAGTGGTGCCTCCTTCACTTGGTGGCCAGTCATCAGCAGGATTTCCTAAAGCTTTGTATTGGGGCTGCTCCTGTTTAATATCGTTATTGATGATCTGCATGAGAAGATCAAGTGCACCCTTAGTATGTTTACAGATAGCACAGTTAGGTTGAAGTGTCGATCTGCTGGAGGTCACAGAGGCTCTGTGAAGGTATCCAGACAGGTTGGAACAATGGGCCAAGGCCAACAGTATGACAGTCTAAGATGCCAAATGTGGGGTTCTTCATCTGGGTCACAATCAACCCATGCAGTACTACAGGTGTGGTGCAGAGTGTCTGGAAAGCTGCATGGTAGAAAAGGACATAGGAGTTCTGCTTGACAGCCAGCTAAACAGGAGCAGGAGTGTGTTGAGGTGGCCAGGAAGGCCAATGGCGTCCTGGCCTGTATTGAAAACGGTGTGGCCAGCAGGACCAGGACATCAATTGATCTCATGTGCTTGGCACTGGTGTTTCAAAGTAATTCTCTGTTCCTTTTGATCTCCTCTTTTTTATTTGAGATCCTGGAGTGTGTCCAAAGGAGAGAAACAAAGCTGGAAAACAGTTTACAACAGAAGTTTTTTGAGAAGCAGCTGAGGGACCCTGGACTGCATTAGGAGGAGTGGGGCCAGCAGGTGGAGGGAAGTGATCCTGCCCTGGTAGTGCCACATCTGGAATGCTGTGTGCAGTTCTGAGCTCCTGAGTTCAAGATAGACAAGCAACTACCAGAGAGGGTCCAGTGAAGGGCTGCAAAGATGATTAGGGTCCCAGAGCATCTCTCTTAGAAGGAAAGGCTGAGGGAGTGGGACCTGTTCAGACTTGAGAAATAGGACTGAGAAGGGACCTCATCTATGTATATAAGAATCTGAAGGGATGTGTCAAGCAGATGGTTTTAGACTCTTCTTGGTGGTGCCAAGCAATAGAACAATGGGAAATGGGCAGAAGCTGAAACACAGGATATTCCAACAGAGCATGAGGAAGAACTTTACTGTGAAGGTGACTGAGCACTGGAACAAATTGCCCAGGGAGAGTGTGGATTCCCCTTCACTGGAAATATTCAAAAGACATCAGAATCATTGGAACAAGCTGCCCAGGGAAGTGGTGGAAATATCATCCCTGAGAGTGTTCAAAAAACATGTAGATATGGCACTTAGGATCATCATTTGGTCATAAACATGGCACTGTTAATGGTTAGACTAAGTGATCTTAGAGGCCTTTCCCAAATTTAATGATTCTATTATTATATTTAGATCAAATGGAGATTATGTAGAGTAGATAGATTTAGATCTAGGTTAGATAGAGATATAAAAGGGGATGAGATTAGATGAGAAGGGAAAAAGAGAGAGAGAGAGAGGGAGAAAGAGAGAGAGAGAAAAAAGGACACATCTACCAATGCAGATATAGAAATGCTCTGCTTTCTTAGCAAAATCTAATTAAAATATTCCAAATGAATCTTATAGAAAATGGTGACATTAAATTGCATCTCAGAGTTTGCCTGAGGATCAGGTAGGTCAGTAATGACACTGTGAGGAAGCTGCAGTGATCACAGCTAGTAATCTTTTGTCATGTAACACAGCCATAGTGTCACTGATGATATTTTCCTGTTATGGATTTAATTGAAGCCAAGTACCTTAAGGCAAAAAGTCTAAAAAACCCAATAAAAATAGACATGAAAAGAACATAGTATGAGTTTCCACAATTCTAAGAGGATATTAGGTGTACTTAGTCAAACACAGTACACTTTCTCATTCCTCTGTTCTGCATGAGAAAGATGTAACACCTCTGTTTCAGGGGCACTGCTGTTGATTTTAAAAGCGCATTCTTAATTTGAATTTATTGTTTTCTTAGTTTGTTTCACCTCCAGTTATAATAATATTTTGCCCCAAGAAAATTTATTTGTACTCCACCTAAGTGTGGATTTTCCTGCTTCACCAGCAAAAATGGAACACAAATGCAAAGTAAGGAAACAAAGCAGTGCATTAGAGCCACACAATTGTGAAGGAACTCTCTTCCTTCAGGAAAGACATCCAGGGATATAGCAATGCATACTTGTCTTGTGAGTCAAAATAAGAAAATAAACATTTCATCACATATTATCTGCCTCATTTAATCTGCAGTGGCTTTAATAGATAATATTCTGAACACAGTGCGCTTGAATAAGCACGGCATTTATTGTCCTCGAGCACTTACTTGGACAGGCTGGAAGCTATATGAAGGCAATTAACATTTATCATAAATCAAATAAGGGTTTTATGACAACCTAAAGAGCACTGCTGAAAATGTCATTTAGAGGACCACCCAAAAGAAATGAAGAAATAGAAAAAACTTTTAATGTTTGTTGTTGTTTTTTTTTCTCTTTAATTAGTAAATCTCTCAGGCGGATAATGGCAAATCAGTGGATTGCTTTCAAAAACTTTGACAATTCAAGGTGACATGACATCACACACACAAGGAATCACAGCCACCACACAAGTATAAACAAGACCAAAATTGTTCAGTTCTATTTAGAATACTGGAGGGAAGGTTCAGCCTATGTGCTTATTAATAAGTGTCCTTTAAGGTACATGCTGCACAGTACCTCATGTCAACAGTAGCACGGAGGAAACCTACTGAGATCACAGATCTGAAGTATTTCACATGCGTGTTGTTATTCTGGGAAGCAACCAGCTTGAGAAAATAGAGGATATATGTGACAGATACACCGCCATCAATTACAAAGCTGGAACAAGAGTCTGGATTCACAGAAATTTGGAAAATCAGCTAAATGTCAAAAATACACAGTCAAAAACTTAGTAATTTTACTCCAGTGCCTCATTTACTTTCTTGTCACAGCATTTACAATTCAATTTCTTTTCTGTTTCTTTGCTCTTTCTCTTGTGAAGCTATGCTATCATAATACCTGGTCTTTGTGAAACTTTCAGAAAAGTGATTTTTTTCTCCAGTGTAAAATTTTCTCTTTAATAGTTACTTTCTCTACTCAGATAGCATTGTCAGGCTAATGACTTACACACAGCATATGTTATTTTCCTTTCAGAATATTTCTTCCAGGTGCCCTAGTACTCCTGTAGCTGTACTGAGTAGAATAACCTTATGTCAATGTCAAGGCTTTTAGGAAAGGAAACTGTACTTGCTTCAAATGTCATCATCATCATAATCATCATGGCTAGGCTTTGCAAATGAAGATTTGGGAGGGTTTTACCCACGCTTGCTGTAAGTGCACTGATGGTTGATAAAGCCAATGCAAGATAGGCAAGTCCAGTAGCAAGAGGCACAGCAGAAAGTCTCTGTAGGTGGCACTGTCAAGGCACGGTTCTTTCTGTGTTGTCTTTTCTCTTTGAGGCTGATTCTGTGTGAGTTTTCGAAGGAGACAGCAGCATTATAGATGGTGTGTCTCCACGTCTCCCGATTGGAGGCCAGAATGGACCACTGATGGTGGTCAATATGGCCAAGGCTGAGATGTTGTTTCAGGCAGTCCTTGTATCTCCTCTTTGGGCCTCCTCTCTTGTGGCAGCCGGTGGCGAGTTCACCGTAGAGCACAATCTTAGGGAGGCGGTGATCCTCCATCCTGGAGACGTGCCCTGCCCAGAGCAGCAGCATGGTCTCGATACTGGTGACCTCTGCCTGTTCCAGAACGGACACATTAGTCACATAATCAGACCAGTGGATGTTTAGGATTGTATGGAGTCAGCACTGGCGGAAGCATTGGAGGAGTCACAGGTGGTGGCAGTAGATGACCCAAGATTCAGGCTCATATAGAACAGTAGACAGTACGATGGCCCTGTAGAGATTGCTCTTTGTACTTTTCTTCAGGTGTTTATTGAACCAGACTCATTTAAGGAGTTTTCCTATTAAATATATCCATATTAAAATTACACTGAACTGTATAAAAGATACTAACTGCTAAAAAAAAAAACAAACCACACCATAAAACACCAAGGAAAACCCAAGCTACTGAACAGATTTCTATTAACCACATCAACAGCTTGATTTCAAAATTAAAAGTGAAAGAATGTGAACAAAAAAATTTAAAAAAATTAATTCATATATTATAGGTACCCTAAAACACTTTAAATAAATTCAAATACTAAAAACTAGTCACTTGTATTTCAGTGTAGATCTATGAAGCAAAAGCCTGCTGACAAGATAACTATCATGCAAATGAATCAGAGGAGGTTCTGTGAAGAATCAATGATGTCATAATATATATCCTGTGAGTTGTGTTGGTTGCAATGTCTCTCAAAGTCACTTATAAATGTCATGTCCATTTTTAATTATGTGATATTTGTGTATTTTTACAACAAGGTACATTTTGAGTTCATTACAACTATTTTCAAGTTCTGTTTTCCAAAATGGTAAGAAAATTCCTTTTTTTTTTTTTTTTAATGTATTTGATCAGCAAATGTAAGTGACTACTCTGAAAGCAGGTCATTCTATTAATATCATAGAATCATAGAATGGTCTGGGTTGGAAAGCCCAACAGTCAGGGCCTTAAAGATTATGTAGTTCCAACACCCCTAACATGGGCAGAGGCATCTTGCACTAGAGCAGGTTGATCAGAGTCCCATTCAACCCGACCTAATGGTTCCAGGGATGGGGCTTTCACAATTTCGCTGGGTAACTAGTTACAAAGCCTCACAACCCTAACAGTAATATCTAATATCCTACTACCTAATCTAAACCTACTCTCTCCATTTGAAACCATTCCCCCTTAGGGTACTGTAAGGTAGCAGCTAGGTCATCCTGAAGCCTTCTCCTTTCCAGGCTGAACAAACTCAAATGTCTTAGCTCTCATACTTTTATGGTTTACTTTGGTAGGATATCAACTGGACTCTGTATCAAATGAACTACTATCAGGCTTATTATAATAGTTCAGCTACTTTGCATTACCTCCCAGGTTTCTTTAATATTATTTAGTATAGTGCGCAATGGAAGGCACTATATGGGGAGGGCCCAGTATCTCAAGGATAGCGGAGGGGTTCGTTGAAGTAAAGGAGAGCCTGGAAACACCTGAGGTTGAGGAAGGTGAGCCTTTATTCATCCCACAACACTCCCTTTTATAGAGAGACTGTGGAACAAACCAGAAAAAGGGGTGGAACTTAACAAACAAGGGAAAGGGTAGGCGGAAACTCGCCAACTAGGGAAAAAGTGGGTGGATACATGAACACCTAAGAAACAAAGAGATTGAATGTGAACATATATAGAACAGCTGCACTGCAGCAAACATCAGCCAATCAAAGAACAACAATACAACCTTACAGAATAATGAAAAATACAGAAAAAAAAAAAAAAAAACAAATTAAAAAACCCAATTAATACATATATAAGTATATTAAACATAAAGTCCATTATAAATAATTGTATGTCTTTATCTTCTTCTGCTGTTGGTTAAATTATCCTTTTCTCTGGACCAATAACAATAAACTTCTCTCCACTGGCTATATACCTGCTCACTTATTTCCTGTGGCATGATTTCACCCTCACTACCCCCGACAATTTAGACCAAGGTAGTTTAATTAGATAATATGCATGTCTCTCAACTAGACAGGTATGAATGAATGAATATTTGTCTTTTTTTGTATAGTGGCATTCAAAGAGAGAGTATGAGTGCTGGGACTTTGGAACTAGAAATGAAAGATGAGTTTGGTGACATATAAGAAACAAGACTTGTCCAAAAATTTTGTAGGGTATTTAATATTTCCTTTAAAATTTGCAGTTTTTAAAGTTCTTCCACACTGACAGTTGAAGATGACTGTGTAGAACATATCAGTAGTTTCATTGGCACTTTTCCTACATGACTACCCCTTTTCAGACTAGGACTTTGGAGTCTTTTTCGTGTCTTTTCCACTTCAAAATTAATTGGGACCACTTCAAATTTAAGCATATCTAGTGGCTCTGTCCTGGTTACAAACTACTTATGTATCTTTCTATATGAATGTCGCACCTCCCTCTATTTAAATCAAATCCAGAAAGTTAAAAAACAAATGGTGAGAGCTAGGAAAGTAAAAAACTTACTCAGGGAAATAAAAAAAAATCACTTTTATCCATCTTATAAATTCTATATTGAATATTGTGTAGAAAACAGATTCATTGACTAAAAAAAAAAACAAAAACAAAAAAGACACATAACCTCCCACTCCAACTTGATTATTTGCAAATAAAAAGCAATACTACAAGGCTGATTTTAATTTTCCAATAGACTCACTTGCTTTGAGCCTCAGAAGTACTTTCCTGCCAAGAATATGCTAAAATGAACTATGACTACCATGAGAGACAGGAATTGTTTCTTGAATGTCATAAGGAAAACAGTATATTAGTTATTCCCTTGCTGACCATGAAATCCTAACCTCTGATGAGGCACATATCTGCTGTATTCAGATGAGTGCATTTATTGATTTTTCTAAGAAACTAGAATAAAAACAGATTACTGACACTGGCAGATTTGCAAGCAACAACAGAAGCACATTTTATTTAGCAGATAGCAGATACTTACTTTGTCAGAAAAAACAGTCCTGCTAAAAGTTCCCCTGCAAAGACATGATATTGATCACAAACACTGAACAATTTCAGTTACACATAATCATCAGCTTATTGTTGGCACCAGATGTCTACTTGAAATGCTTCTATCTCTAAGCAAAATTAGAGAACTACCTTAACATCTGTGCTCTTAAAAGACTGACTCCTTCAGCATGTAAACAAGTTTTGATTGAGAAGAAAATATTTGGAGAACAAATGGAAAGGTCCTTATAACTACTGGTATCATCAGTTGAAGTATGGGGAAGGCATTATTGTGGCCTAGATCTTTTTCTTTCTTTCTTTTTTTTTTTTTCTTTTTTTTTAATATTTTAAATTGTAATCCAAAACATTCCACCTATTCCACTTGTACTCACCACCAGAGTATCTGCTATTCTCAGCAACCTTCACATTTCTGTCACAGAATTTTCATACATTAAGAAACATAAGGGTGTATAAAGAAACAATTTGGCATATCCATGGCATGTTGCCTGCATTATGCCAGGCTTTTACACCTTTCATGTATATTTCCACTGTATTACCATTGTCTTGGAGTTTGTTTTTCCCACAGTGATTAACATAAAAAATAAGAATCACACCTAACAACCTTATTGCTTTAAAGAATGATCCATTTTGAATAATAGTTTGCATGATTTTGTTTGCAATTTTTAGACTTCTAAGCACAAAATTAGTATGCTTTGCCCATCCCTATTTACCATACTCTATTTTTTTTCCAGAACAAGTTTAAGGATCAACACCTTGATTGTGACTAAAACAAAAAGCAGGATCATTATGTTCACATATATAACACCAACTATGATAAACAACAAAGTTTTGAGGAAGATGCTACATTTTGAACTTTGAAAACATAACTCTATTACTTTAAGAAAATCTAATACCTTCACACAAAAATGTTTCCAGTATGTGGCAAGAACACAACACTTCCTTGAATACATCAGAATTTTGGGCTCAATTTCCTAGGCCGAAGGTTTGCATCACTCCAAATTCACAGGACTTCTACATAATAACACTAATTATTAGTCTCAGGAAAATTCTCAAGTTCTTCCCTCCAATCATGAAAGAAATGCCATAGAAAGACCTGATGAGTTAAGGCATAATGGGAATCTGTATGTGTGAAGACCAGTCTGCATCTCAGGAACTATGCATGGGAGATACAGATTTTTGAATCCAGCTGGTGCATACTTTCACTGAGTTAGGAGACATCTTTGACCGGTCAACAGCAAAATGCCCTTGTGCAAATTTCTGCTGGCTCTCTTTCCTATGGGTGCCACTGGAAAATGAGTCATAAAGAGACAGAGATATGACCTGAGTCTCCAGTCTCTAAATGTATCAGGTGGAATCTTTAAATTTGAGCCTAATATGGCCATTCTGTTGGCCTTCTGGTTTTGATTTGATACTGACTGACACAGTTGAGTAAAGATAGTCAAAAGGTCCTTAAGGAAAGTACCAAAACATCATTTTTTCCTTTACATGACTTATTTGAGATTGAATAATCTTTCATTTTCCTTTTGTTAAAGGAAATCTGCTTAAAAGGAAAACCCTTCCGTCTTTGATACTAAAAATTCCTATTCTTGGGATTGATTGTCTCTCTACAGGACTTCCCCTCTAGAAAATCAATGAAAGAGCCATTAATAATAAACATTTCTTACAGTTTTTAGAAGCACTGTGAGAATAAGTTTTGCCTTTCCTTACTTTTTCTATGCTTCATCCTGCTCCTGCAAATATGACTATTGGTGGCAGCATCCCTGTTTCAGGACTTATTCTGTGGTAACAATAAGGTTAATTGTTATGTGATAAGATAATCAGTTGTTCAGAGCTGACACTCTGAACTAGTCACTAGTTACACTTTCTCTGTACAGCAACATCCCCAAAGTATAGCACTATATCCCTTCACATACTCAAATAAATTTTATTAAATTTGAAATTAAATTAATCGAGTTTTGAATTGTGGTAAATAAAAATCTTCATACTTTGCTTTCCTTATCACCTATGGCATCCCTGCCTTAATACCTGGATTTAGTCATGGAGATTATTTTCCTTGCTGAATCAAGCAGACATGGAACATGCCTCTCTAGCCTATCTTTTTACTTTCAATTTTACCACATACCTTGCAATGAAATCATATCTCCAGTTGTCAAGTTTGGGAGATCCATAAGAACAGTAAAAGAAGAACTTCTACAATGATAATATAGATTAAAGTTGTATCACATTGGCACTGGAATTTCTTAGACTTTCTTGATTTTCATCTTATTCACATTTTTCTCAAGATGCATTGATATTTCTGAGATGAATCAGCACAGTATCAGAAGAAGATAAAGAAAAATGTGCTTTAAAGTGCATGCTTACAATGTGCAAAGAGTGAAAAGCACAGAATAAATGTGAAAATGCAAATACTCAAACCTGTATAAAATGCACATGCACATGGGTTTAGGGGAAATTATAAAAGGGCTTTCTGGGAAAAATAATTCTGTTTACCCTAGACTGTTGTCTTCAAGAATAGGGAACTGATTTTAGAAAGACATTTGTAGAAATAAAACTATCATAGCAAAAGCAGTTTTATTTTTTTATGTTTAATAAGAGCTAGATTATCACTCTTAATCACACAGGTTCAGTGCAAATCTATACTATACTAATGAACACTTCCTTGCCAACAAACTTTTGTGAGTTTATTTGAAGTGCTATGACAAAACAAAAAAATCCTGTGTTATCGCCTTTTACGCTTCAACTGGCAAAGACAAAATTTCATTTCACACTATTGTCAATCTACCTGCATTCATGTTGAAGAGAGAATTGTAATTCTAGTCATCCATAAACTCAATTTTTTTTTGCATTTTAGATACACTTTTTTACTTGTGCATGTGTTCTTCTGGTAAATGCTCATGTATCATTTTGAGCTGAGTGGGTAGATGTTGGTGAACTGGCTGCAATTTGAAATCTTGGAACAGTATAGTCACCACAGTCCTCAGTTCTGGCTGATGATCTTGTTTAAATGGACGTTTTTTCTTACCATCAAAGTAGTTAAGGTGTGCTATGCTGATTTAGAGACTTTAAACCCTAGCACATGAATATTTTACAGGCTAGCAAGAGCAGCAAATATTTAGTTATCCTGATAGAACTTTGCCAGGAGGCAGGACACAGGAAATAGTGTAAATCTCATCATTTTCTAGTGTGTCACATCTTCCTTTACATGGTCCATTACTCCTTTCAGCTCCACAAAGCCAGAGGCAAAACAAGGCTAAAACTGATCAAACATGTGGCCTGATCTCTCTTGCTTTAAGCGGAAACTATATGCACCCTTGGTGCCATTCACTAATTGCACTGAAAATGAAACTGTCTACCCCTGTATGAGACAATTACTGATCCAACAGACCTGGTTTCAGCCTCACAAAACTACAAGAAATCTTCCAGAAAATAAAGAAAATCAATAAATGGAGGAATTGTCGCTTAATACGATTCTCTCTTGGAACTGAAGGCCCTGTCTGTGGAAAGGTAAAATACTAATTTTAGTGAGTAACTTCAAAAGAATTATTAACAATTACTTAGCTGCTCTTCATGCTTGTCCACTTAAAGTCTGAAATTACTGCTTCACTCCAAACATTCTTTTAGCCTCTAAAAAGAGTCTCCAATCTGAGACAAATTCAGTCATACTGTGTGGTTCTGTCATTAATGTGGTGTTCCGGACTTACAAAAAATAAATGAAGACAATATCATTGTTAGATTAACTTTGGTAAAACTGGAGCAAACACTAAAGGAGCACTGATTTATTTCTGCAATAAAAACAAGCAGCAGATGCAGATATTCCAGAGTATCATGACTCCAGACATTCCTGGATTCTTGCTGCCTTTCAAGCTAATGGTCAATCCAATATTCATGGTAGTGAAAACCTTGTAATCTTTTCCTAAAGGGCTAGGCTACATCTTCAAATGCAGTGAGGGTCAAAATTTTAGGGAAAAAAAGAATTAAAAAAACCCAAAACAAACAAACAAACAAACCAAACCAAACAAAAAAAAAAAAAAAAAAAAAAAAAAAACAAAAAAAAAAAAAAAAAAAAAAAACCAACCAAAAAAAACANTTTTCTTATTTTAGGATGCGTTTTGGAAATTGCTTTCTGTCATTCTTCCATCCAGATTTGAAGTTGTCAACACTGGACAGAAAATAGGAATTTTCAGTATATGCAACAAAACAAAGACCCTAACTTTTGCCATACAATTTTGAATATGACCAGGAAAATTGACAAATCAAATTTACAACATAAAATAATTTCTATCCAGTTTTATAGAGACAACTTTTTGGATTTTGTCATTATTGTTGATTACACAGACTGACAAAAATGTACAGCAGGTTAAGAGCTATTTGATACACTGCTTTATGAGATATCTTTTTGAAAAATATTTCCATATTATCTAGTTTTAACATGAAAGAAATCCAAGAGATCTGTCCCTTCCTCCAGAAATTTATTCCAAATCCTTACATCAGACCTAAGGACATAGTTATGTAAGTTGGCCCTCCTCTTTTGTCCTTAACCTAAACAAGAACTCAGTTTGTTCAGTGAAAGAATAGCACAATAGAAACAAAGTTTTTAAAATATTTATTTTTTAAAAAAATCAGTTTGTCAGTTTCAAGCACACAAAAATTACAATCAAACAACCCTGTACTATATATCACAAAATTTATCAGGATATTAAAGATCTATGTTGGTTTTTTTTGTATTTTAAACTTGCCTTCCCACTTCATTGTTCCAGTTAATGCTTTCCAGTATTTTCTTTCTTTATTATCAACCTATGAGTGCTAGTGCATTTGGTTCTCTTTTTCATTTTTACTCTATAACTCTAAGTAATTTCTTCACATAACTTTAGATCTGGCTGTATTAAAAAAAAAAGGGAAATAAGACTTGAAGCAAAGCTCCAGGTGGAAGCATTACTGATCACCATAACAATGACAGAAATGCATTTGCAATTTCTGTGTTTAATAAAAAGCATCTCAGATATTCTCAGATTTTCCTCTCTAATGTATGTGAGAACAAGACTCTCATGTGAAATATGTAATTTAATTCCAGAGCCAACAAGCTCTAAAAGATTCTAAGCTGAACACTGTTGTTCTCAACTGACAGGGTCATATTGCTCTGTCTAAAAATGAGTGCTTCAGCAGGAGAAAATTAATATGGGAAAATCAGTCTCAATCCAGTAAATACTTGAGAGAAAAATAATTGTACGTCTAAATTTTAGAATACAAAGACTTTCCCACCCTTAGTACAATAGACTAAATAACAACACACAGAAAAACTATCACTTTATTCTTGCAAGACAAAAATAATAATATTCCTCATAAAATGCATAGTAATAAGGGGAATTTTCATTTCTACACAAATATATTCATAGTGCATTCCTCAAAATATATAATGGACTTAAGTACATTAGACAAAGTAGTCCCTGTTAAATTATAGATAGAACTCCCATAAAGCACCTGTCAATGCAAAGCTCCATTGTAAGAACCCTTAAAGGTTAATCATATAAATTAATGCAATACAACTGGCTTAAGAAACTGCAGTGTTTGCTGGAGTACACTTTACTCAGTGGCTGTTGGTGACACTGGAAATACATCATACATTCTGCAAAACAGACAAATGTCAAGATTCACACAGATGTCTTTAACAATTGTTCATCACATAAAATAGCTCTAGCTAAGAACCAAAAACCCACAGAATGAAGAAAAAAAAAAAAGGCTTCTAAAAAGTTATTAACATATTTTATATATACTTATATTAACATGTTAATCCTTATTCTACTTCTAAACTGTTGAAAAAATAGATCTCAGTAAGAAAGACTATTAAAGTTTATCCACTGCTATAAAAAAAATTATTCTTTTCATTCCTTTTTAGTTTTTTTACAAGTTGATGAAGTATAGGATATATAACTGGACAAAGAGGTGTCTTGGAAATTGGATGAACTATTGGGCTCAGAGAGTCCCACAAAGTCCAGTTGAAGGTTAGTCATTGGTGGTGTATCCCAGAGGATGATACTGAGGTCAATATTGACTAACCTTTTCATCAATCATGTGGAAGATCGGTCAGAGTGTACTGTCAGCAAGTTCACTGATGATACAAATTGGGAGGAGTAGTTGATACAGCAGATGTGTGTACTGTCATTCAAAGGGACCTCAACAGCCTGGAGAAATAGACAGAAAGTAACCTTTTGAAGTTTTAGAGAGGGAAATGCAAAATGCTGCACTTGGGGACGAATAATTCTAGGCATTAGGTCACACTGGAGCAGAGCAGCTGGAGCTTCTAGTTGATCCAAGAGACCAGGAAGGTGTGGTGAAAGGAGGACTTTCCCTTAATGAGTGGCTATAGGTAAGTATGTGGTAGACAAGATTATCATGAGGCATATTAAGTGAGAGACCAGTTAGTCAAACTTCAAATCTATAAGTCCATGAGCCCTGGCGGGAGCACTGTCAGACATAAAATCATCAAATATACTGACTGGAATGGACAAAAAGGATCATGGAATTACAGCTTATGGCCCTGCACAGGACCACTCCAAGAATCTCATCATTTGCCTGAGAGCATTGTCCAAATGCTTCTTAAACTCTGGCAGGCTTGGTGCTGTGACCACTTCCCTGGAAGTCTGTTCCAGTGCCATGACATCATTGCTAGGCCATTTTTATTGTCATCTTGGAAAGGTCATGGCCATCAGCAGAAGTTTCTGAGGACTTAAAAAAAAAAAAAAAAAAAAGGAATAAAGAAGTAAATGCTTCCCCAGTATTCAAACAGAGAAAGAAGGAGGGCACAGGGACATGCAGGCCATCAGTCTCACCTCCATTCCTAGAAAGGTGATGGAATGACACATCCTGGAGGTCATGTCTAAACATGTGATAGACAAGATTCTTAGGAGTGGTCAGCATGGATTCCCCCAAGGGAAATCACAGTGTTATTTAAGTTGGAAAAGACCTCTAAGTTCATCAAGTCCAACCTTTGACTAACCACCACTTTGTCAACTAGATCAGAGCACTAAGGACCCTTTCTTTCTTGAACACCTCCAGGAATGCTGACTCCACCACCTCCCTGGGCAGTTTGTTCCAATGCTTCACAATGCTCTCTGTGAATCATGGGAACCATGCTTAACCAATCTGATTGCCTTCTACAGTGGGACAGGTGACTGAATGCATAAGAGGAAAGCAGTTGGTGTTGTCTACCTGGATTTCAGAAAGTGAATGGAACTGGAATGATCTGACTTCATCAGCCAGTCTCTAAAGACTGATGTACAAATGCTACAATTTTGGAGCTGAGCAATCTGAAAAGACAGCAAGAGACAGTAAAATATCTTTTCATCTGTCTGGTTTT
Organism: Formicarius rufipectus; assembly: GCA_013399695.1. Lineage (NCBI taxonomy): Eukaryota > Metazoa > Chordata > Aves > Passeriformes > Formicariidae > Formicarius > Formicarius rufipectus. The sequence goes on from VXAU01004935.1 coordinate 82,244, forward strand.
AAAGTTGCCTTGTAAGCTGTAATTATTTTCTGATAACAAAAATTACTTTACAAAAAGTTGTAGTGTACCACATCTATAAGAAAATATTTATATAGGTTGAAGGTCTTTTCAAATGAAAGGTACAAACAGAAATAAAGGCTTGAGATGGCAGGAGGGGACCAGACAGAAAAGGAAGGAAAACGTGGTAACTGTATTATTCCAAAAGCATTCTGAGGCTACTGTATCTCCATGGTTTCTTACATCCTGCTCTGGAGAAGCAAAATATCATCATCGTGATAAAAACTGTAAGTGAAAAGTTTAAAATTACTGGGTTATTAAATATTATTTATTTTCTCTTGGTTATCAGTTTGGTGTGAGTGGTGCAGCATTATATAGCCAACATCTGGGTGCTCAGTAACCCTTTCTCAGGTGTATTCTGATTAATAGACAAAGTGAGTGATGGTTAACGATCTGCCCTCTGTTGACCCTCTATGACATAGGAGGCATATAAGAACACATATAGATGAAATATATTCACAGGAACACCGACTATTTGAGTCATAACTATAATCAAGAAAGTATATGTGAATTAAATTGTGTAAAAGACATTACCTACCAGAGAAACTAAAATCTATAGAAGTAAAAGAGTAGGAGAGGGAAATTACTGTCTCTGGATGTCAAAGGAACAATGAATTATAAAGAGATTATCGAAACAGTATAGGCAAACAGTAACTGGTCTGTTCTTATTTTGTTCACTAAGCATTCAGAGTTCCACATGAAAGACCAAAATCAAATCCATGTCTAGTAGCTAGTACACAGCTATGTTTTAGATTTTTGCTGAAAGCATTGCTTTATGCCACCCATTATGGCACTCACAAGGTTCAAGATAAATATGGGTTTGGTTGGGATATACTTGATTGTTACTTTTACTGCAGTTCAGCAGTAAATTGGGAGGCTCCTGTGCTTGCCGTGAGGGTATAGCGCTTGTTAGTGGCTGCTCTTTGCTCTGGCCAGTCGCTGAAGTGCTGGGCTCACCCTGCTGTACCTGGAAACGTTTTGATATCAGCATGATGATGTGCTCGGGCTGGCAGGTGGCCAGAGCATCACTGCTGTGTCTGTGCTGCTGTACTGGACAGGCTGGAACTCCCATGTCAATTTGAGGCAAAGGAACTGACCTGTGAATGAGTCCATAGTAGCGCAGGACATCCGAAAGCACCTGTGACTGTGGATAAGTCCATACCACAGCAGGTCCATCTTAAAGCATCTCTGGTCATGGCTATATCTGCATAGTAGCAGGTATAGCTTTCAAGTGGCTCTTGCCCAAGGGTGAGTCCATGCTGAAGAAGGTACACCTCAAAACATCTGTGGCTGTGGATGTCCATGCTAAATCAGGTCACCTTGAAGCATCAGTGGTTGTGCATGAGGTTTTGCTGGAGCACTTCAAAGTGTGTGGCCATGAATAAGCCTAAAAAAGAGCAGGTAGAATGCTTTATGGACTGCAAACAGAGGTAAGGCCATGTTGGGGCAAGTTTTCCTGAGAGGACTATTGTGGGAATGAATTCAGAATGTCACTGATGTTTTAATGTTGTTTAAAATGTATGTTTACCTTCTCCATGTGTTTCCCTTCCCAGAATTCTCCATGTGTCTCCCCCCAGAATCCCCTGTGTCCCTTCCCAGGAATCCCTGTGTCTTCTTCCCAGAACCCCACTCTGTGAGCTGAGAGGCAGGGTACACCTTGTTACCTGAAACCCTTTCCCACCTGAATGGAAATTCCCTCATCCCCATTGGCCCAAAGGCAGACACCCCCCCCGCCTTGCCCCTCATTGGAAGATTTGAACTCCCTCCAAGGTCTATAAAAAGCCCTGTTCTCCAAATAAAGCTCTCTCTGGTCCCCCTCTCTCCTGAGTGACCACAGTGTGTATTTCTCTGGGGCTCTCAGAGACCACATGGGAGGGAGGGGCAAAGCCTTGGTAATGGACTAAGAGGACACCAGGCCAGAGAGCAAGAACCATGCCGCTGTAGACCTCAGCTCTACAACACAGCATCCAACGAGGCTTAAAGGATATCCACACCAGGATAGACTATCACTGTAGTTAAGGCTACTCCAAAGCAGTTATATCTCTTGAGTCATTAGACCACTTTGGAACAGTGTACCTCCAAGTGACCATGGCTGTGACAAATCTGCCTCTGAGGGGACGGTGCCCACACATAAGGCTTCATGTAGAGCACGTATACCCCTAAGGGACTGTAGTCTTTGAATTGCTCCACACCATAACAGGGGAAGGGAAAGAGCTCATTACAATGTTAAACCTAGTAATCTAATCCAAAGTGACACGAGAGGATTTAATGGAAATACTTTTAAATTGTTCTAACTTGGGAGGTGTTGCATTTTAGGGGCGTTGCTGTAACAGGAATCTCTTGTCAGCGGCCAAGCTAGGAGCAAGGGTAGATGTTCATTGTCATGTTAAACCTGATAAGCTAGTCCAAAGGGGCCAGGGATGGAGATTGTAACGGATATACCTTTCAATTGTTGCAATATATGATTTAAATCATAAAATCGTTAAGGCTTGAAAAGACTAACCATTAACCTAACACTTTCATGTTCACCACTAATGCATATCCCCAGGTCCCACATCCACATACTTTTTTAAGCACTTTGAGGGACAGTGATTCTACTCCTTCCCTGTCCAGCCTGTTCCAATGTTTGGCCATCACTTTAGTGAAGGATTTTTCCTAATATCTAATATTTACTAACAAGTAGGCTCAAAAGACATCATCACTCATATTTGTAGTCATCACTGGAACCAGTCAGGATCTCAAATATCCCATTAGCATACTGCAATAGCTGTTAATATTGCAGGCTTTGGAAGAGTACAAATACTCTAAGTTGCCCAATTTTTCTAATATTATTTCATGTTTCACCTCTTAGTAATATCATATGTCCATCTGGTTTTTATCTAAAAAACTACATAAGATATAAGAAATCCAATTTCTTACAGCTTGCAGAAGGACAATGCGTTTGTTTTTTTGTTTTTGTTTTTTTTGTTTGGTCGGTTTTTTTGTTTTGTTTTGTTTTTTTAACAGAACAACTAAAATATCTGTTCTTTTCATGTTTCTCTTTCTCTTAGAAACTTACATTTGTTTAACATGTTCCTGTTTGCAAGTAAAGCCTTTGGTTCTCACAAATATTCAAGCAGCTTTGTTTCACAGCAATGCATGTGTGTGAGTCCACAGGTTGTAGAAAACCACAGCAACACAACTAGAAGGACATCAACTATGGTTAAACACAGAGAGTAAGGAAGAGTGAGGATATAAATAGATGTTCCAAAGACCAAGCAGTCATTTATTAAAAGAAGATAATTGTATGTGTTCTCTTTCTGTTCAATACAATCAAATTCTAAGGCAAGATAAATGTTTTAAGTATTGGGTTTTGTTCAATAGTAAGGATTTGAATCTAAACTCATTGTGACTGTGTCCCAGGAAGAAAGCAATGTTTTATCAAATCCAGTCTTATATCTTGTAGCAATTTTCAACTTCTGTGCTTTTGTTTGCATTCTTACATGGATCTTTTTTCTCAAAACTATTGAAAAATGCTCACATTTGTTTTCTCTCCTGGTAACAATTATTCATCAGTAAGATTATCTGGAACACAGTTCTGAGAATATATAATGCATATTCCTAGTTCAAAGTAAAGCACTTCTTGATATTTAATGGTGTAAATGAGACAGCAAATGAACTTCTGCTGTTTATGGCAAGTCCAGGACAGCAATGTTTTGTTTCAGCATGTAAAAGGTACACATCTCTGAATATTTGAATTGTAATCTTGTCACAAAGGGAAGTCTCAATACATGTCAGGAGATCAAGCAGTGGAACATGTGGAGGAACACTTAACATAATCTAAAAACAGGGGAAGGAAGGGCAGGGAAGGGAAGGGCAGGGAAGGGAAGGGAAGGGAAGGGAAGGGAAGGCAAGG
>VXAU01004935.1:86237-131789 GCA_013399695.1 Formicarius rufipectus
AAGGAAAGGAAAGGAAAGGAAAGGAAAGGAAAGGAAAGGAAAGGAAAGGAAAGGAGGAAAGGAAAGGAAAAAGGCAAGACAAGGCAAGGAAACATTGATGGGTAACATAGATGCATAATGCATAACATGATATCAAGCACCAACTCTACACTTTTATGATGTTTCAAGACATTTATGAAAGAAGAATTTTCAAACTGAAAGTAAGAAGGGGGGAAAAATTATGCACACTTTGGAAACCTGCAACTTGCTGACCAGTTTTCAGAATTTGAAAAGAACACTTATTAATCATCCTTTCTAAGATGGGAACAGCTGTAGCATTTCATCTGGAATGCTTCTTTATCTATTTTAAACTAGATTTTTACCCTTATGTAAAAATATTTATGTATGAAGTTATTAAAATGGGAGTGGCTCTAATCAGGTATAGAATTAAATTATTAATTTTTTTTTGATTCTTTGTAATGTTTTGGGGTTTATTTTTTTTCCCAAAAAAACTCTATGTGAACACTCAGTCACTTCTTTTCATAACTTTTTGTCTTGTGTTTAAGTCAAGACTCTCCTATATAGTGTTTCAGTGTTTAAAAATCGCTCTTATGGCTAAGCATTGCAAAAATGCTCAGTCATGTCTAGCTCCCTACCCAGTAGGCTGGGGTAAAGGAAAGGAAGAGTAAGAACAAGAATAAAAAAAACCAGACAAACTATAATGTTATTAAAGAAATTAATTCAATGTTATAAAGAATATTCTGCTATGAAGAAAGTTAATTCTATGCTGGCCAGGTTATAATTAAACATTAAGATATTAATTCATCTACCTAATTTTACATGATAGAGCAAAGATTTTTCTGGAGCAGAATAAATACTAAGACTGTGAAATTTTACAGGCTTAAAGAACACACAAAAGAGTCAGTAAAAATACATTAAAAAAGAAAAAATAAACAAACAAACAAAAAGGCTCTATTGAATAAAACATTTTCCTTCTTACCTACTAGTTTAACATACATTTAATGACAATATAGGGTAGGAAGTATCCCTTTGGTCAGTTGGAGTCAGCTGTTCCAACTGGCTACCCTCCCAGCTTCCAGTGTTCTTCCAGTTTGCTCACTATGGGTGCAGAATGTTGAAAAAGAAAATCTCAGCAGTGTACATGCACAGCTCAGCAAGAAGCAATACTTCCTTGTGTTATGGCCACTGTTTCTGTAACAAATTCAAACCATAGGACCACATCTTTTTTTTTGTGCAGATTTTCAGTGATGAGAAAAAGTATCTTGAGTACTTCCAGTACAAACTATTCAAATTAGGATAAATGTTTTATGGCATTAGGTTTAAGATGTAATTAAAAATATCTGGCACTACAATAATGTCTTTTTCTCCCCCCTTCCTGTCGAATAAATTACAAGGTCACTATCACAAAGACCTTCAGCATCTATGCAAAGCTAAGGTTCTTAACGGAACCAACAAGGAAAAGATTCTGTAAGGGAAGAAAAAAAAAAAAAAAAGGCAAAATTAATCAGAGTATAGAGAAGAGTTATGATTCCTAGGTACTCTAGTTTAGCAAGCACATATTTTGTCAGTCTTAGAGTGCGTTATGGCAAGTGTTTGGAGCTAGGGTAACAATAAATTGCTTCACTAAATGACTTAATCAGCTATAAGTACATGATTAAACTCACAGAGAGAAATAAGAAAAGTCCATTAGAAACCAGCCCTAGACATTCCCAGTAGGTCTGCTACTCAGTATAAATTTCTAAACTATTGCATAATTGTATAGGAAAGAGAAATTTTACAATATTAAGCACTTTTTAAAATAAAATTTTGGATGAGAGGGATCACAATCTTTATTCAAATAAATATAGCAGTGCTTTCATGGGTAAAAACCTATAATTTCCATAAGTTTTAAACCAGCATTAAAACTCTGAACAGTACTGTGTCAAGGAGCTGACATATGAAAAGCTTGTTTTCAACAGTACAATGCCTTTGCAGGCTGCATATTATCAAAATCAAAAGCGTTTTTGGCACTTCAGATTCTCAGTGTGATTAAATAATACCCAGACCTGAGTGTTAATATTACATGAGAAATTTTAGAGATGAATAGGAGTCTCTTCTTTGAAGTATATTTATATACGCTGTCACTACAGTATCTATGAAATACTTAAGTTTTTCAGGGGATAACACATTCTTTTAACATCTGAAAAAGGGACAGTTCAGATGTTGGATTTGACGGGGTTTTTTTCCTCTTTATATTAGCATTTATGTTAATGAAAGGTAACTGTTTTCAAATATAGGTAAAATTTAATAACAACTCTTCAGAATACCTGTTCCTTGCTACATGCATGTCAGTAATGCTCAAAAGATGCTGCATTCAGAAACAGACTTTCACAGACTCTTATTTCAAATTCAACTCTACAAAACAAAGTCAATCTCCATGCAAGACACTTTGACAAAAATCCCAATATACACGCATAAACTTTCACCATGATGTCAACATATGATTAAGTCTTTATGTAATAATACAAACACAGAATAATATTTTATAATTGATGTGAACAAAACAAAGATACCTTGGATAATTTTAATCTAATGAATTTTGGTTTTATTAATCACTATAGAGGTGCAAAAGTTGAATCTTTCAAGATCTTGGAGTGATGCATTGTACTGCAGTAACACCGTTACATCACTATTCGTTATAATAGTACAAAAACTTTGATTACTCTTAACTCTGCCTTTGAGTGTATTCTGTACTTATGGATCTGGGTTGCTGACACAGGAAAGAAATAGCTCAAAAGTGTATCCTGGAAAAGCTGTCATACCAGCTTGGTTTTATTCCCATTATAATTCCATTATTTCTGCAGATTTGAACAAAACATATTGAGATGTTTTCGTCCAAGGTAAGATCAGTTCTTTTAAAGTATGCTTACCTGTTCAGGAAATTAATCTAAAACAAATCAGATACAAATTCTAAGGGAAAAAAAAAAGTTTCTGACTATCAAGAAAGATGAGATTTTTTTTTATCACTAAGGAATCTGAAATTCCAGTCATACATGGGTCTATTTATTAACTTCCCAATTAAAATATACTTTGTCTGTCAGCATATTATCTCCATCTGCCTTCAAATACAGATCAGATTAAGCAAATAAATAATTCCAAACTCTTATTTTCAGATGTTTTGTGTTTTCACTACAGCTAAAGAGTCAGTAATACAAGATAGGTTACTAATATACAAGATATGTATGGAAGCAACGGTGATCAGTTGTTGCAGAAGAAATTAGCATACTGCAGAAAAATTCAAAAGGCAAACAGAAGTGCAAGTAAAGAAAATAAAATCCCTAACAACCCAAAAATGTCCTACTGGCTCTGGTCATAACTTTGACATTGAGCATATAAACAAACATAATGCTCAAGAATCCAGGTAAGTACAAGATCAGTTAAGTACAGTGATGCACTTAAGTTGAAAGTCCAAACAGTGCTTTTGCCTCCCATTTAATACAGCTACTATGATTTCAATTGTATGTTTCAACCAAAGAAGATTTGTCCACTTAAAAGCCTATGCATTTAGTGTATTTTGCATATGTATACATATATATTTAACAATTAAAAAAAAAAAAAAAAGAGTAACTATATTAATTTCTGCCAGACTTTTCCATTGTTTTTCATACACCAATTTAAGCAGAAATTTAAGAAATAGTACTTTTAAGAAAAAAAAAGTGGTTTGCCTCACTCTAAAGCAGGAAATTAATTTTTGAAATTTGGAAGCAAACTGTTATGTGTTTTAAAGCAAACATTGGATTTTGTTAAAAAAGAAAAAAAAAAAAAAAGGACTGTAACTCTTTTTCTTTAATACTCTTTCTCCAATTTCTCTCCCTCTCTTTTCTCTCTGCCTCCCATCACTAGTCCTAAATTTGTCCTCAACATAGTCTCATTGATGACTTGTCCTGTATTAGTCATCTACCAGCAGAATAACAGTCATACTTTTCTGTTTACGTTTCTAATTAGTTTCTAGTTGATGTCTTTTTATAGCAAAAGAGTAGGCAACTGCAGATTTGAAGATGATACCTAACGTTAGTATAATGCATGTTTTACTGGTCTGTAGAGGTTAGAGAACAGATGTTGAGAGATGCTGTGTCAGCCTAGGTACTTTATTCATTATTGTGTTTAATTGAAAATAAGAAATATGCAAGAACAATCTGTTCCTTCAGGGAGTACTCAGAACACTGTATATCTTCTGCCAGTGAGAGATGCGTTGACGCTTACTGGAGACGTGGAGGTCTATTTACTTTCAATAACTAGCATGATGTGTTTCACAGGGCAAAAACCCACTACAAAATTGATGACTACTAACCCTTCTGTTATTGTACAATTTACTGGGACTTCACTAATTTCCTCCTGGACAAACCTGTTAAACTATTTCTATTCCAAGCTTCCTTTGAGCAAATGCCTAAAATCCTGTTGCCATAACAAGGTGGAAATGTGCTGAATATTTGGCAGCAACAAAAGATATCACTTCTGAAAACATAACGCTCTGCAAAACATTTCAATAAATACCAGCTAATTTGTCTTCCCGCTTGAATCCAGCAAAACGGTTTTGGTTTTTTTATGCAATTGGAGAGACAGAAGTAGACAGCATTTAATAAAAAGGTGCAAGAACACCTGGCATCTGAATCAGGATCAAACCTTAAGAACATCTGCCATTTGTAACTGCTGATGAAAGGTGACTCGTATTGAGTTACATTTTTTTTCTCTGGAGCAGCTGTACAAGTCACAGAGGATTGTACTGCTTTTCCCCTCCATGTAGCATTTATTGCACAGTGAAGGAAGTTTCAAAACAATCACACACGATAACCTGTGTATATCCAAGCATTTCATGTGCCTGTGAGCTTTACATTCTGGAGCACTTCAGAAAGATCCAGTAATAGATGCTAAGAAAACCTAATAACTTTGAAACTGTACAAAAGATTAGCATGTTATTCCCATGAAACAGCTGGATATTCCAGTTATTTTGTTTTGAGATTTCTGGCACTCAGAGTCTTAGGGGCCATAAATTTAATTTCTGCATGTGACCTTTTCTATTGTTCACATCCAAGGAACTGAGAGAGGGAGTATATCATGCAACAGAGTTTAAATACAGCAGATAGTCTCATGATGTCAGTGATTAGTAGTTTCAGCCAGCATAGTCTGAGACAATCCTTTGGGAAATTATGAACACCAACACTTCATAACCACAAGTGGCCTGTGCTTTCCGTAAGTATAAAAAAACCTCACTAAACACACTGCAATAAAGACTTGAGACCTACTTGATCATAAATCTCATGTCATATAAAATACCAGTTTTTAAAAAAACTATGGTCCTGTCCTCGTGAATAGAAAGACAGGAATGCTGGCAAGTTTGTAGGTTTTAATAACTTTTTTTTTTTCTATTTACTACTGAGTTCATCAAATCACAAGCTATGTTTGCTTTATATAAAACACTGTTCACTTCGAAGTATCAGACAACAACTAAAATGCATCCTAAAGGCACCAGAAGAACATACTTCTGTCTCTAGGTCTCTAGGATCAATTTAGATAATAGTTTTCTATCCAGTTCCCATAATATTGAGAAATTATTTTTCAATAAAAAATAGATTTAATTAATATCTTTTACATTATATATATATGGATATAGATATAGATATATATATATATATGGAAAATAAATTGCTTTTTATGGGGTTTTCAGCAAAACTCCAAATCATTTTTATTCCTTGGGACTGCTGACCCCTATGCATTTCATATCCAGCTCCACTTACGTATCCCCACTGCTCTGCAAATACCCATGAAAAGGAACAAACATAAGGACTTCTCTTCACCCAGAATGAAGTATACCATCTTTCATAGTATAACCAACACATGGATTAGAATTACCAGTGTTGCTTAAAAAGCAACGCCCTCTTAGGTACAATGGTTAAAATACAGATGTTTTCTCTTTCTATATTGCATATTTTACGTGTAGCTTACTCAAGATGTATTCCTTTCAGTACCAAATTCTCTCCACGCACGCACACACACACACACCCCCCTTTTAATGCACCACATGGCACACATTCTCTCTCACCTTCTGAAATATACTCAGAATAGAGATATTGGCATGAAATTTTTCTGAATGCAGCAACCAAGCAAAAGTTGTATAGTCTCAAGTCTGACTACAAAACATCTTGTAATTCTGTGCCTGAGAGTATTACCTTTTTTCTCTTTTGTGTTGCACAAAATAAAAATTCCTCAATCAAAGACAGGAGAGAAATGAGACAGCTAAATATTTTAAATTAATGCCAGAAGAGAAGCAGATAACTAAGAAGACTTCCAACAGGAAAAATTCTTTCACCAATAGGTCACCACTCCACAAATGTCAGGGTGAGTAAAAACCACTACTAACTGGTTTTTACTCCCAGAGGCAGCAGCCTGGTAGCAGATGCAAGAGTGGCTAAACAGGAGTGTCTGTCTGCATAGGTGAGGAAGGATGCCTGTGTGGACTCCACCTGCACCTTTGCAAAGGCAAGTTCCACCTGAACATGAGGAAGAACTCCTTTATTGTACTCAGAACTGCACACTAGAACAGGCTACCCAGAGAGACTGTAGATTCCCTCCCTGGAGATATTCAAGAACTGTCTAGATGTAATCCTGTGCAATGCACTCTAGGATGACCCTGCTTAAGCAGAGTAGTTGGACCAGATGACTGAGTCACTGTGGTCCCTTCTGACCTTACCCATTCTGTGATACTGTGAAAGGCACCATTATTGACTTGTGTCAACTAAACCATGTTCAATTTTTCATGCACAGTCCTGCACAGATTTGTCCCTAACTAGCAGTAATCTGGAGGAACATGTATCTGCAAAAGCATGAACCAGATAAACACATATCTAATCATAATTATTATTCTTCAAAACTAGAAATATAGAAAGTCTTCAGAAAAAAAAAAAAAGTGCCACTGTGTTCATTTGTTTATTCTCATTCTGCTTTTTTAAAACCTGGACACCTCTATGCAGGCTTGTTTTCTCTCTGCCATATATTTCTGATATAGAATCAGTCTTCAGTAAAATTCTGAAAACCACTACATTGAGTCAAGAGTTTGGAATCAGAAGCCTAAAATGATTAGAAACAAAAGTATTCTTGTCATGAGTGGATGCTTTATCCTCTAGCTTCAAACTTCAATCTGTACTTATTAGTTTAATGCTTAGAGATAATTTCATGTTCCCATCTACACCTAAGAGATCATTGTACATAGTTATTTGTGTGATCCTAAACACTGTGAGATGTAGATAAGTGCTTTTGACTCAAATCTGACAAATCACTAAGAAGCTAATTTATTTTTTTAAATTTTCCAATATTATTTTTTTTTAATTATCTGGAGAGTCCTGGTTCACACTGGTGCCCTTAAAAAACCTTATAGTTATCTTTGTCTATAGGGAAATCATCATTGATCCTTTGTCTTCCATACTGTCTGTAACTAATAAGAGAGAATATTGGTTACTGACACATATAAAATAGAGTCTTTTAAAGTAAGAAAACTGTTGTTTAAATGAAGGGCTGTCAGTTTTTCTGAAGAATGCTTGAAGTAGTAGTCAGAGTTGTTGCCCTAGTAGAAGAGGAAGAAGGGAATGGAGGCATTCCAGTTACAGACCTGCAAGTGAAAGGAAAAGACAAATTGCCTGTCTCAGAGATTTGCACATTTCGCTGAGAGACATGATATATTCTCTGTTTTATTGATCTTCTTTGTCCACTTTTCATGGTATCTTCTTGACTGGCAGACAACATACTCTCTTCTCATCTCTGAAAAGAAGTGATTTACTGCTTTGTTTAGTCACAAAAAAAAAAAAAAAAAAGGAAAAAAAAAAAATATCCCCCGTATTAAAGTAGTATCACTGTTACAGCAAAGAATATTAGTTTTAACACGGAAAAAAAAAAAAAAAAGAACAACCAAAGTATGACTTACTGATTTGGGAATAAAGGGTCCTATGTTCTGGTCTCACTGACCCAGTTGTTCATATTTTTTTTATTAAACAATTATCGCATGAAAGATAAGGATTTGGAAGAGTGTTCTACTTCCTGAATCTAGCAGTTTAAGTAAAAAGGACTTTCACTACAGCATGATATCTAGAAAAGGAAGTATAGTATTTCCCGCCATTAAAGGAACCTACTGTAATATCTAGAAGATTGACCATCGATTTGGGGAAAAGGAACGCTGCGCAGTATTTTTATAAAAATTTTCATGACAGCTGGCATGTACCTTGAAATAAAGCCATATCAGCTGATTCCTAAAAGATTTCTTTTGGCAGACTAGAAAAGAAAAACAGTCAAACCACCAACTGAATTTGAAGGAAGATGATAAATTAAAGGAAAAAGTGGTTTTCCTTTTTAACCCAGTAATAACAGCTAACTAGTCTCAAAACAAATAGCTCTTAAATATTTTTTTCTTTTTAATAGTTGTACTAGCAATGTTCAGCTATTGACACAGGCAATGGATCCTGAGAGGCTGAAGTTAATTTTGAATTTCTTTAATACATCATTGAAACAAAAACCTTCACAAAAAACTTAATTAAAGATGATAAGAGGATGTCTTTCTAGTGTAGTAAACAGTCATAACAGCTTTCATAGTTCTGTGCTTTATGAGAAATTAAATTTGATATTTGATACACAGAGGACACTAAATGTGTAATTATTAAAATGATATATTGAAATTATATAATATCACTTCCAAAAAGTTTCAGTGGTTTCCTGGTGCAGTGGGTTGACCCTGGTTAGATGCCAAGCACACACGAAAGCTACTCTGTCACTGTTCTTCCCCTTGGGATAGGGGAGAGTAAATATAATGAAAAGCTTATCAGTCAAGATAAGGACAGGGAGAAGTCACTCACTGATTAACATCGCAGTCAAAATCGACCTGACTCAGGGAAATAAATGGGATTTAGTATGATCAAATTGGAGTAGGATAATGAGAAGTAAGTCCAAATCTTAAAACCCCCTCCCCCTACATCTCCCTCCTTCATGGGCTTAACTTCACTCATAATTTCCCTAACTTCTCCCACTCAGTGGTACGGGGGGACTGGGAATGGGAACTGCAGTCAGTTCATCATATGTTGTCTCTGCTGCTCCTTTCTCCACAGCATTAGGATTCCTCACACTCTTCCCTTGCTGCAGTGGGTATGGGGACTCTTCCACAGGAGACAGTCCTCCACGGACTTCTACAATGTGAGTCCTTCTCATGAGGTATAGTTCTTCCTGAACTGTTTCTGCATGGGTCCCGTCCATAGGATTCAGTCCTTCAGGAACATACTGATCCAGCCTGCTTCCCTGTGGACTCTCTGTCAGCAAACCTGCTCCAGTGTGTGCTTCATGTGAGGTTACAAGCTCCTTTTGCCATTCACCTGTTCCAGCATGGAGTCCTCTATGGGCTGCAGGGGTACAAGGGCTGCAGGGGTACAGCCTGGCTCACCATGGTCTTTATCAGGGTCTGTAGGGTAATCTCTACTCTGGTGCCTGGAGCACCTTCTCCCCCTCCTCCACTGGCCTTGGTGTCTGCAGGGCTGTTTCTCTTGCATATCTTACTCTCAGCTGCAGTTACTCTTGCTCAGATTTTAACTTATGTTCTCAAATATTTTATCCAAAAACTACTACCACCATCACTCAGCCTTGGCTGTCAGTGGGGCTGTCTCAGAGATGGTGGGCATTGGCTCCATTAGACACAGAACAAAACTTCTCACAGATACCACCCCTCTAATACCCACCACAAAAATTTTTCCATGCAAACTAAATACACATGGAGAACACTTTTCTGTTTTCAAGAAGATTTATTCATTTCAATACAAAGCAGCTCTGCCATAATTACCTGCTTCCAATTTTGAAGGGTCATATTTCAAACAAGTATAGGGACATATGTTCCATAGAAAGTAAATGGAAAAATATAGCCATATATGCACACATACATCCCAAAATCCCCCCCCCAAAAAAAGCTCACTATCAATATAACTATCAATCAATATAGAGATTAATCCCAACTTCAGTAAATTGTGTGGACTTATCAAATGTTAGGTGATTTTTGTAAATTTTCCCTTGTAGTTTCATATATGCATAGATTTCCAAACAGGAATTATCTATGTGATGCTATTGTTCTTCATCAGGCTTGCATTCTGCTCCAAACTCTCAGTATCATCCTGAGAAAATAAAATTTTCCTTTGCTATGAAGTCAGGTTTAAAGCAAGTAATTGCACAACATTTTATAATACATTCTGTTCTATTCTATTCTATTCTATTCTATNAGAATAAGTGAACTGCAAAGGGGAAAAAAAAAAACAAAAACAAAATGACCTTATAGTTTTAGATGAGTTTTTATTTTCTGAAAGGTCAGTTCTCAATCCACAAATTCTCCAAGATTTTATCTCTAAATTCAAATCAAAATCTGAAGATCTGAGTCTGGATTTTTCATGAAAGTCAAGCCTATTTATGAGATAATTTCAGCTCATAATGTAGAATATAGTGATATTATTCATAAAGTAATATAGAACCATATGAACAAGGGGAAAAAAAAAAGAGGATGGGCAATTGAAAAAAAAAATCATTTTGTGATTTTTAATATAAAACAGGTTCTTATTTAAAAAAATCAAAACAAACAAAAAACACAAACGAACAAACAAACAAAAACATTATGCAAGTTAGAAATTACAAATATGGAAATAGACCTTTGAGCGTTTCTAGGAAAGCCTGGAACATTAACTAGAGTAAAATATCATAAATCAAAGATCAGCATAGACTAAAAGGGATCCTGGCAGTTTATGTAGCTCAAGGAATCCCTGTAGTTCATATAGACCAAATGCCTGGTCCACTCAGTGCCTTTTACTAGATTACTTTTTGCTTTGTCTAATCAGGTTTTGAGTATCTCCATGAACGGAGATCCAAATGTTTCTCTATAGTCAGAGAACCACTCTTCTGGTGTTTAGATTCACTCAAATGTTTAAAGGGATCAGGTTCTAAACATTCCCATAAGTGAAACTAAGGAACAAATGAGGTCAGATGCTGGGTGATAATTCAACTTTATCTTGTAACACAAAAGAGCAGAGAGTAAGAAAGATAGAAAAGTAGGGAAAAGTTAAAGGCAATGGTTAAAAGCACACGAAAGATGTTACTACCACCCTGAAGTGCTGCTGACTTGCAAACTAGTGTTCTCCAGTGTCTTCTCTGGTCATCTTGTGGCCTCTGAGGAGTGAACCATCAGGCAGAGAAACAAAGCAGCCGCAGATCCTGTGTTAGTCCGCCTGTGCCACCCTAGGCAGCACCTCAATATCCCCAGAGTTGTAGACCCTAAACATCCATAGGTCAGTTCACTACAATCCAAGCAGTTTGCCTGAGTACCAAGATGGGCCCTGAAAATCCACTGGCTGGTTCCCCAATATCCTAGCAAGATCTGCCTAGCCTACCAAGGACCCTTTTTTCTTTTTTCTTTTTTTTTTTTCCCTAAGAATAGCACATCTGCTTGCCTTTGGTCACTTGCTAGGTGCCTACTGGAGCTTTTGCAAGCAATTCAGCTCCTGCAGCAGTCCATCTACAGTATCAAGGCTCCTTAGCTCCATGCTAGAGGCAATGGTAATGCAGATCTCATGTTTTAATCTGTCCATTACACTTGGTAAACACTCTTTTACTTGTATCTACTGAGAATGCCATTGTACTTTCATCATGCAGCTTGAGCAAGAGTTCATTTCCCTCCTTCTAGCCTCTCACCAGGAAGCTGCAAACAGCACTAAGGTCTCCCTATCCCCTCCTCCTCCCCAGGCTGAAGCAGTCTAACACCCACCACCTCCCTTTGGTTACCTCATATTCCAACCCTGATCACCCAAGGGACCCTGCACTGCTGTATGGCAGGGTGGCTTTAAGCTTCATGTCATTGTCACAATGTTCATTTCCATGATACACATCTTGCCAAACACTAGAAGAAATAAAGTAAATCAACCTGAAATTTTTGTAGGTCCAAAGGTGAGCTGATACTGCAGAACAAAACCATTAACTCTGAAATATCCCTTATCTCAACATTATCTCTTAGTCTCACAGTGACCTGTGGAAACGTGCTATCCTCAAGAAGGCAGGATGAGGAAACAAGTGTGACAGAAAAGTTGCTTACCATAATGTGATCAGTATAGACATATTTGCACACCTAACTTTGAAATTTATTGTGTTATATTGTAAATTTAGACTGCACCTAGAGAGGACAGATATTTAGAAAAGGCAATTTAAAAATACCAGTTTGTTGGTTAGTGGGGAGCATAGGAATGAAAACTTTATTGGAAAATTAGTTTTGTTAAAAATACTGCAATTCACTTAAGTGGTATTTATAAGGTAGCTAGCCTGACTTGACAAAGTGTTAGGACAACCTGCAACGATAGAGAAAGTCAAATGCTATTCATCCAGCTCCACAAAATGGATTCTAAAATCTTCAGCACAACCAGATAATCTAGGAGGTTAAATTTATATGCATGCCTTTTCTAATGGATACTGTCAAAACACAGAATAGAGAAAATAAAAATTGCAGTGTGTTAGTAAAGAATGGTATGTGAGATTTCTTTTGTTTTAAAATATAGATAAACATATATATGTAAATAAGTGCTTCTATAAACCTACAGTCCAATAACTGTCTCTGATATGATCAGAGAGTTTTTTTCCCATTTTCTCATTATTCATTCATGCACCAGATTCTGTGTTCTCTGTGTCAATTCTAATCCAACAGAGAACAAAAACCCAAATCGTTTAGAGACAGCACAAACATTAAACATAAGCAGAACGTTCTTGGTCCCCTTTCCTGACTCTGATGCCTGGCACTGAGAATGCTCTTTTGGCTTTTCCATTACAAGAAAATCTGCTGTGATATGTCACACCACTCACAGGTACTCCTGTCTAGTAGGTCTTAACCACAGGCTCTTCCACTTCATACTGACAAGTACTCGACCATGACCTAGAGAGGTTATATAAGAAGCGGAGAAGTTTTGATTCTTTAAAGGTCACTATATTTTTTTCATTGTTTAGTTCAATTTGTCAGCTATTTTGGAAGCCATAAAACTGTTGTAATAAAGTACAGAAATGAGTTTTCCTATTTTCTTTTTCACTGTCAGGCATGATTTTAGGGACAGAGAAGTTAAGCAAGGAATATATATTTGAGAAGAAAGAAGATTTTTCACGCAAGGAAGTTTTCACTGCTAGGAAAACTAGGCCTGGAAAAGACCAGTATGGGGAAATTTCATTTATTAAACCTACTGATGTTTATTCTCTGCCAGCTTTTAGAAGTAGGATTCTTGTGCAGAAATAAGACTTTCTCACAGACATGCTGTGAGGTTGCTGATGGGTGTCACAGTCCGAGAGGGAAACAAGGATCGGTCCAAGCAGAGGGAGGGGTGGTGGGCATGAACACTTTATTAAGGAGAGCATGGGATACTTATAGGGTTTGTTCGGAGGGTTCTAGAACTTGGGGTGGGGTCAGGGGCGGACCACGACACAAAAGGACAAAGGAAGGAGGGTTTATAACATAAGGAAGAACCGGGGGTGGCTCAGCTCCACAGGGTGGAGCAGCATTGCTCCACCGGCTAGCCAATGAGGGTTTGGGGTACATGAACCAATCCGGGGGCTGTAACTGGGGTTTCCAGAACTAAGCAGAACAGTTGGACATACAGAAGTAATAGAATGGTATTAATTACCTGTCTAATACATCTTTTTGTCCTAACTATAACATTTAAACAGTATAAAAACTTGGAGAAACAGCAGCTTCATGGCAAGGGTTATACAGCAGGTGGTTATGGCAGCAGCAAACAGTTTCATCCATAAGTAAACATTATTCTTTAATCAGGCTCTGATAGTTGTCTCCCCCGACAGATGGGAGAGGAGTCCATAAAAATTACAGTGGAGAAAAGAACCTTGAAGTTATATAAGTGAGAAAGTTAGTCTACTAAAAGAACCAGGCCAAGGCACAGACCTGAGCACACTCTCTCACTGACTGCACGATCATTTAGTGATACTTTGCAATATGTCCAAGGTCTTTGACTTTAGAGTAAACTTTTTCTTAATACATTAGTGGTGGTTTGGTTTTCTAGGATTACTTGTATGCATATCAATTCTTAAAATGGGATAAAAAAGAGAAGTGCAAATCCTATGTCCTGTTTGTTCCTCTCGCTCCCTGTGAAGATCACCTGATGAGACATGCATTCATTTTTCAGGTGATTGGAACATGTTCCCCAGTCTGAAGTATAGTATGGTTTAAATAATTCAAACTGCATATATCAAAGGTGGCATTTCAAAAATCATTAAATCAAGTGATCAAGGTTCCAGGTGGTGCATTCACACTTCAATATAGGTTTGTTGTGCCCGAGAGATCTGTTTCCAGTATAGGTAACTTGCCCATAGGTTGGTAACACAGCTGGGTAAGACCTTGCTTTCCATACAGGGAAACATAAGTGCACAAACACAGAGTCAGTCAAAATGTTGACTCTTGGACAATGCAAAGGCCAGGATTGAAAGGTGAAAAACAGAACCCATGCTCTACAGAACAAACATTGTACACAGACTAAGCAAATTTGCCAGCTTTCAACAGAAGATATTATCTGATGGACCAGATCTACTTCACAAATACCATCAAAACAATAGGGTCTTGTCACTTATTGATTGAAGAACTAGACCCAGATAACTAGGCCAGTTTGAGTACAGGGTTAACTAACATTGGCACGCATTCTTTCCAGTGGACTATTATGTCAATAATCCACACAAATTCAATATTTAGATTCATACTGACTGTCTTGGTTTTTAGTATCCAGGGTCAGTTTGTCACTGTGTGGGTGTGTATTCTAAAGCCTCTATGCCATTTTTTCCCATGAACTGCTCACAATGGCACATTAGCAGCTATTGTCTAAGGGACAGCACACCCATCAGGCTGCAGGCTGGGTGTTTTGGAACTTCTGTGAGATAAGGAAATTCTTCTGCCTCCACACTCACCTGAGGGGTCATGTCTGCTAATGGCCCATCAGGGGTATCAAAAATAGGTCACTGTTTATCTCACAGAGTAAATCACCCATTGTTTAAGTCTCCGCCCTGGGGGAAGGACTGGGCGGAGCCTAGGTGAATATAAGCAGAGGATTTTTGGGCCTAGGAAACTCTCTTCAGATCCAGAAGAGGACCCGAGCCACGAGCAGACTGCGACTGCCACCAGACTGCAACCATCACTCTCACCAGCAGAGGATTTCAACTGCTCTTCGGAGGGACACGCCAAAGCTTTTTCTTCCCATCCACCAACCCCCCCCCCCGGGGTGACCCAGCACCGGCTACTCATCTCATCACCTGCGGTCTGTAAAATACCTCCGTGCCTGCCAGGGACAGAGACTGGGGGAGGGAAGGGGTTTTGCTCAGGTTGTTTTTTTTTCTATTTTACTCGGTTAGTTCTGGTTGTTTTTGTTTATCTTAAATATATAGATATATATAAATTATAGCTAGGAACTGTTATCCTTCCATTTATCATATCTTAATTAAAATTTGTTTTGAAATTGAAGGAGATTTGTCCCTCTGTTTTAACTATAAATTTTTCTAAGCTCTCTAAACTAAGACACTGACATAGAAAATTCATTGCTAGAGAACAACTCTCTAAACATAATGTCAGTCGTGCTCTGGTGGTCACAAAAAGACCCTCATGATTCAATTGTTCTCCTCCCAAAAAACTCATGAATTAAACTGGAATGAACTGGGGTGGGGGGGGAGACAAAAAGAAAAAACAAAACAAAACCAAAACAAACAAACAAACAAACAAAAACAGAAGAAAACAAAACAAGCATATGGAAAGTTGACAATATATAACAAAAATTCTGAAGATGGGAATTCAGTCACTTTGTTTACTTTATTTAAACTATCAGGAAGCTTTACTCTGTAATTCTTAATCATAACAGCACATTATATTTTTGTACAAACCAGAATTTTCCAATACCTAAATAATAAATAATCTTCTAATTATTTTTTCTTCAATCTACCAAACAATAATGGGGAGATTTATGTTTTTATAAGTGTAGTAGTCCTTCAGTAATAAAAGCTTGAGATATACAACCCTAGGAAAGGAATTATTAACCATGGGTACCTTTGAGAGGGCAAAAAGATTGACAAATGTTTTATTTTTCCCCAGTCTTCTCTATCCTGGATATATAACTTAGTAAAAAACTTAATACTTTTCTTGAAACTGAAGGGCATACTGAATTACCTATTCATTTCCATTTAATCAGCATGATTAATGTATTTATTAAATTAGTTTGAATACAAATACTGTAGTGCAAGTGTATATTAATTAAATTTAATTAGAGTAACCTTATCTTTTACTATAGCTTTTTCTCCTTCCAGCTTTCTGTTTAATTATTGAACAACTTCTGTTGTACGATAATATGAAGTTTATAGTTGCTGAACTACATATCTACGCCCACTCACACGTTTGTTTCCTGATACAGCCCTGTTGATTTAAATGTGACAAATGGGTCTGCCTGAGTCTGGGAGGAGACTGTAATTCAAGAAGAATGGGAGCTTTCAATCAAAAGTTAAAGGCAGCTTCAGCAAGTCTCACCTTACCTTGCATACAGAACTAGACTAACATAAGGACCAGTGTTGCTTTGGTCACATCCCTTGGTCAGTATCTCTGGTGACAGCACACACATACTTCTGCAGAACCAGCAGAATGATGGACACCACATTCTTGGACAAACCATTTCACATGCTGTTTCCAAAGGAATGCAGTACACCTATTTCTCATAACAAGAAGGGTAACTGAAACCAAATCCAGGGTGTGCCTAAGTCTTGGTTTTTTGTCCAATACCCAATTTAAATGCTTCCTGTAAAAAAACTGTCAATGTTACCCACAACAGGAATTTGATGTCTCTTGTATAAAATATTAATCTCTACTCTGAATACAGTTAAGCTTTTGCAGAGTATATTTACATTTGGAAAGTGGTACCATGGTTACCAGAGAGTAAAGGAAATAATAGTCTTTTCCATGGTGAAGACAGCAGGATGTTGTTGTACAGAACTGGCTTTTGCTGTCCCTTGTCTTGAGATTTCTTCAGGGAGACTGAAAAATTATTTCAACTGATGGTTCACAGCAACCATTGCAGTGTTTTCCCAGTTTCCTGATGCACAGTATAAATTAGTGAAGTTCTATTTTGAGGCCCAGTCAATTCCTGACCATTGAGCTGGAGTTAAGTAAAGTTGCTAAATCAATGAAAATAGGAAAAGGTCAGCGCACTCAGATGGAGACCCTGAAATATCTGCACTGTCTTGCCTCTCTAGCAGCCTGAGGAGTTAGGAGTTAATGCCTTGCTATCCTTCAGGTACCAGTGACCGAATCATAGAATCACAAAGAATCTTTTTGGTTAGAGAAGACCTCTAAGATCATGGAGTGAAACATTTGATCATCACCTTTTCAACCAGACCATGGCACCAGTTATTTCTTTAACACCTTTAGGGATGGTGGCTCTACCACTTCCTTGGGCAGTCCATTCCAATGTTTAACAAGTCTTTCCATGAAGAAATCCCTTCTGATGACCATTCAAGCAGGCTAGTTGGAATGGAATGTATCTGGAAAGGCTCCTTCTGGAGCCAGGTTTCCTGTCCAGGTCCATGGTGACTGCATAATATACAGTGCAAGCACAGAAGTGAGATTAAGGAGCAGGAAAGACCAATAGAGGGGAATTGAGACCACCAAAGGCCCTCAAAGCCCTCCAAAACAAAACCAGAAATGATAGATAGATAGATAGATAGATAGATAGATAGATAGATAGATAGATAGATAGATAGATAGATAGATAGATAGATAGATAGATAGATAGATAGATTAGATAGATAAAGACTGGATTGAGCATACTAACTCAATTATATGAAAAGCAAGAAACCTAAGCTCAGGGTGGAGAAAACTTATCTATGGGAAGGCACCCTTAGGTGGCCTATGTGGCGTGCCCCAGGATTCTGTGCACACTGTTGGCTGGATTGATGTTGGACCCAGACCAATGATGCCCTTTTTCTCTCCTGCCTCACCTCAGTTTAATTTTTCTTTTTTTTTTTTCCTCTTTCTTCTCTCCTTATTTTTATTCTATTATTATTATTATCATAACTATTATTTCTGAGTTTATATTAATATTATCATGTTATCAATACTGCTAGCATTATTAATATTAATATATGGGGTAAATTATATACCAAATTCCATGCCAAGTGTTTAGCTTGCTAATAAAACTTCCTAAGCCTTTTTTCATTTTGGACCCTTTTCCCACTCTTTTTCAATCACAAACATCTACAAATTCAAGGTCATCTCATCCATGTAGAAGTGGGACCCAACATCCTTCCAGGGGATGTTTATCTTAAAGAGATCAGGAGAAAAAAATGTAGATTTAATTTCTCACAGACTTGAAAAATCACCTTCTAGAAATACCACACTTTGCTTAACAGTTTTATATGAAATATTTCTTTTAAATACATTTCTTTCAGTAAATTTGTTTAACCCATTTTAAGTAACAAACTGCATGTTGACTCACTATGTTTCTTTCCAATGCAAATACACGTTTTAGAAGTGCATCTTAAATAACAGATGATGAGAGGTAAGATAACACGCAAGCATTCCCAAAATGCCAGAAAGTGAAAAGATTGTAGGAAAATTTATTTCCAGATTCAAGAACACTATACTTATAGAACATTAACCTTAAGAGCATTTCAAACATCAGGCCTGAAGACACTCCCCCTGTTCTTCTCTGATCTTTAATCATCGCTGCCCCCTCTCCTCTGTAGTGGCCTTCTGGCTTCAAGGACTTATATTTTACTCATACCAGGGAGTGACTCTGGAATGCAAGAGGAGAAAACATCTAAAACTGACTCTGAGAAAGATACCTCTGCAGTGCTGAAAAGTCTTCATAAGCAAAATAAGCCCAATCACCACATAATAAATCTTTCAGAAGGGTCCTCTATCCTTAGAGATGGTAAGTTACACTTACTGGTTTTCTAAAACTAAACAAAATAGGGCATTGCACACATACTGATGATGGAAGACTTAATAGACTAGTGTGCCTGAAGGCTTGCTTGTTTTCAAGCTCCATCAGCTGGGCTAACAAAACTTACTATCAGCTCATTGCTGGGGGGTTGGACTAGATGATCTTTAAAGGTCTCTTCCAACCCAACTCGTTCTATGTATCTGTGATTCTACACTCCCCTACAAACTGTGAGACACTGTAAAAATGTGAGTTTCACACCAAAGATGCAATGACCAATTGCACAAACTAACTACTGACAAATAACACACTGCTTCTCCTTTTGTTTTCTTTCTCTGAAATTGTAGCATTTAAGGCTTCATACAAACAATAAACCAATAATTTCATCACACGCATGTTCTCATATGCACACATGCATGCATACACACATACTTGCACTCATCTAAATCCTACTGTCTTGCCATCCTACCCATGACTATCCAGTCACATCTTGCCTCTCATTCATCATGTTTATTTTCCATTTCTAATGTGTTCTGCCTTTTTTTTTAATTTGTTTTGTTTTGTTTTGTTTGCTTTGCTCCATTTTCTGACATCTTTGCATAAACTGGCATTTCCTTTAGAGACAGTAGCCTAATTGTCTGCAAGATCTTTGTCCTGGGCAAAGAACAGGGCTAAAATGATGCTTATATACCTGATTTATTGTCTGTAATAAAGCTCTGAAGAGCAGATGTCCTATGAGAATTTTTATTTTTAAGGTATCAGAAGTAACAAGGGAACAAGCCAAATCAGATTTTCTTAAGGATCCAAGTTGTGCATAACAGAATATGATGTCCTGATTCAACTAAGCAATATTATACTTTCAGTAGTCCCATTCCTACCTAGAGGAGTTGTGTACAAAGAAAGAGATACATCTCAGCACAAACCACAATCTATTTCCTAATGAAAAATACTGTTATATAGTTGATGACATTTTTCAGAAACTCTTGAAATCTGTAAATCCAAGGTTACATCTTTCTTGCATTTAAAATCTGCAAGATCAGCTCTTCTTCTATGGAGGGGAGGGGAGGGGGGGGGAAGGGGAGGGAAGGTAAGGGAAGGGAAGGGAAGGGAAGGGAAGGGAAGGGAAGGGAAAGTTCTCTGGACTCAAGCTTCATGTCAAGTTTGTAAATTCAAAGATTTTTTTTAATTACACTAGGGTTAATACAGTCCGAACAGGTGAAGGAGATCCTGTGCCATCATGTTTTTTGAGCCAATATATGACATCCAGGGATAGTGATTAAGTTAAATTGAAGTAATTTCTGTCAGTAATTTTTAGTTTTATTCTGATATGAATCTTTTCAAGAATCCTTCCCTGTGACTAAGCAGGCATGCTTCCAAATGTTCCTGAAATCAGGGTGTTTGCAGTACTAGGCTGCAATAGTGAACTTGTGGCAAGAAATAATAAGTTCATCTGTTGTTTTTGTTTTGTGTCACAACAAAAATCAAGCTTTGAAAGTCTTTTGCTAGTGACAAAGAACTAATCCACACACTACCCATCTATCAACACAAGCAAATATTGAGGTGCTGACACCCCTCTATTAAAAAAGCAGAATTATGGTGTCAGAATGATTTATTTCTAATGTATTTCTGACAGCTTCCTCTGTGTTAAGACAGGTCTCACACAAGAGACTATGACAGTCATGTTGGCATGTCCCTTACAATGTGTATTATTAATAGATCTTCAGTTTATTGAATTCCCAGATAGATAATCTTTCCTGAGTGGCTGCATAATACTTTTTGAAGTGAATAATAGATGGCACTAAAAATTTTAACAGATTTTAACAGAGGATATTATCCCCCAGGAATCTCTCAAACTTTTTATTTCTTCTTTATATGTTTTGAGTTTTATCATTATTATTCTCCCTATATGATAAAGTTCAGCATAACTGTGTGACTTTCTGTACCAAAATGCAGTCTAACTGCACCCCACACTCAGATAATATGCCACAACATCTCTACTCTCTCTTCTCACTTTTATATGAGTGATGCCAGCTGACATTCACATTCCCTAATCAACCACAAATATTACCCAGGTCTGTCTCCAGCTGAGTTTTTGACTTCTCTGAGGAAGGCAGGGTGGAGACTCCAAAATCTCTGTACCCAAACTGGCCCACTGTTTGCTCACTTTCTGCTAAAATTTTTTCTTTTCTATGTATTCAGATAAAATTTAGAGTCTTCTTTTTTGTGACCATTGTCACTGAGCACCACTGCAAAAGTGTGGTTCTATATTCTTTGCACTCTTTCTTCGGGTATTTGCCAAAATTGATTAAATCCTAACTAAGCCTTCTCTTCTCTAGGCTGAACAGTCCCTAGTCACTCAACTTCTCTTCAAAGAAAATATGCATTCATTCATCAAATTTGTGGTACTTACGTGCCGTTCCTTCAAGTAAGCTCATGTGTTTGTACTGGGCAGCCCAGAGCTAGACACAGTACCCCAGGTATATCTTTAGAGCATTGAAAGAAGGAAAGATCACCTCCCTTGACCTGCTGACAGGGTTTCTACTAATGCAGAACAGTAGGCAGCATCACCTGGCTCGTACTGATCTGCTACACTTCATATCAGGTGGGAGTCTCCAGAAAGTACACTTTTTACATGAGCATTTGCAAAAATAGTTGCATGAAAAGATTGCTGTCTTTTCATGTCCAACATGAAATGAGAAAGGATAACTATGGACTGAAAAAAGTTATCAATAAAAATAATCTAAGATAATCAAGAGTACTATAATTTAATAATTCTTTATCCCATTTTAATTTTAACTAGACTCATATACCTAGCAAAATATAATGGCCATTGGACTTTGGAAATAGGACAGGGAGAACTTTGTATTCTTTTGCCATTTATTCGCCTCTGTTACATCTAGAACATTTCAAAAGGGCAACTTGCTTCTTCCTTCTGCATTACACGTGGTTGAAAAAAAGTAAGATTTATCTTACAGAACTGAAAATAAGATGCGAAAATCAAGCTCCAGATGAATATATAAAAAAGGAGTAAGGTAAGCAGCAAAAATAACAACCTAATGCTAACAGTGTTTGCTGTAATTTCCTCGTGGGAACAACTGAGTTTGTTTAAACATGTACTACTCACTTGTGTAGCAACACCAATTCTTTTTGCCCTTTCAGTTTATTTGAAAATCAAATAGAAATGTGTCTATTTTTATTATGCAAAATGTTGTCATTCCCTGTGAGATTGAACAATATAAATTTATCTAAATTGATATTATAAAATTAAAATTTCATACATATTGGAAAAAAAAATTTCCCTTTACTGAAAATCTACAGAATTACACATTAAAAATGATCCTAAAAGTTTTATTTTGGAAATTACATTCAATATGCAGTCATAATTTGAAACAAGCCTATACAGTCACAGTTTATTTTACGGATATTTAGAAGTGCACAATCAAATAAACTCCCTTAACCTCAGCTGTCTGAACTGGTAGTCTATTACAGATCAGATTCAGATGTAGCACAAAAAACCAGCAATACATCTTCCTTTACAATGTATCTTTTACCCCATGGTGTGACGAATGAGAAAGAAAAACAATGAAGGATCAGGATCCTTCAATGACCAATGGGTCAATTTTCCTATGCTTAGATGTTTGCGTTACTATATATAATATAGAAAAATAGGAGCTTAAGAGGTATTTTTTACTAATGTTGTTTCTGTATGTCAAAAAAAAAAAAAAATTCATGTGTTGGCGTTCTTAAAATCTTCATATGAAGAGGAGTTATCAATAATATCCTGTATGCTTCTGACACATATCCATGGAAGCAGGCAAGGCTTTAAATAAGAAGCACTTGTCATTCTAAAACAAGACAGGTTAAAGATAATAGTTCAGGAGTGACTCATGAGGTACAATAATGGGAGGGTCATTTTTAATACCATCACAATTTTACCTATGATTAAATAGGTATAAGATACATAACATTCAAGATGGGTCAGCATAAAATGTACAAAAAAATTCAGTCATAAAACCATTCCCCCACAATTTCACTGCAAAATACAGGAGCTGAAGATATGGTTGCATTCTCCAGGTTAGAAGTAAATGTAGAGAAGCATTCTTACCCACTGTAGAAATATATTTATACGCCTGCTTCCCATAACCACTGTAGTGTGTTCCTGGACAACAGGGGATATTCCTCATTATTTATGCCTCCTGATTTTTCCAGTGCAACTTCTAACAATTCACTCTATGCAAGTCTGAATTTATCAAGCCAGCTCTCATCCATAATGCAGATATACTCAATGTATATTACATGAGTAATGCAGTTTACACCAGTTGATAATTTAGTACGAATTTAGATCTATAAACTCCACAGACAATGCCATAAAGAAGAGGAAAACTAAAAACATTTTTTACTGTATTTCTTTAATCTCTTGCAAATTTCCACAGCCTCTAGGCTTTTATAGAGGAATACTTTAAGGAAATTCTTTAACTATTTCCCTATATTACATTATGATTTAAAATACTGTGTTACTCAAGCATGTCAGATTCTCATTACAGGGCCCAATTCACAACCTGTAAGTAATAAATAGAGACTTCTTTAATTTAAGTATCTGAATTCTAAACTAGCTGTAAAGAGCACTGAATTCCAACAAGATTTGTATCTCAGTCCTCTGTTCAATATAAGTAATTATTGGCATTTATTCTCATAATCAGCAAAAGGAGTGGAGCAATGATTACCCACCTTTACAGAACCTTAAACCAGAACTGCCTTGTGTATTACATTTTACTGCTTATAGGTAAAACGTGCAGTCATCATTATTGTTAAAGAATTTACATCTAATTTATTTTTGCTGAATTCACACAGCGAGTTCTGTACCAGATGACTAATTGGTCAGTTCCCAGATCTATGATATCATTGATATTAGCAAGACTTGGTGTAATGAGTCCCACACCTGGAGAGCTGGGATGGAGCGCTACAGGCTGTTTAGGAGGGATAAGCAGGGCAGGCAATGTGGAGGAGTTGCACTGTAGGAACAGGAGGTGTTTGATTGTACAGTCCTTACCATTAGTGATAATGTGGATGAGGGACTCTGATTTAGGGAAATGAAAAACAAAGGACTTGTAGTGGTTGTCTGCTACCAGTGGCCCGGTTTGGCTAATAGCACTGATAAATTATTCTAGAGCAATTAGGAGAAGTTTCTGGATCAGTAGCCTTTGTCTTTCTGAGAATTTGCAGCTTCTCAGTCATCAGTTGGGAATATCATATTGCTGCGACAAGCAAGTCTGCGAAATTTACGAAGTTTGTGAGAGAACTCCTTGTCAGAAGCACTCAGTGAGTCAGTTAAGAAAGCTGCTCTCTTAGATTTATTTGTGAATAGAGAAAGACTTGTGGGAGATGCAATGGCAGGTGGCTGTCTTTGCCATAGTGGTCATGAAAAGGTTGAGTTCAAAATTTTCAGTATAATGAGTAAAAACCTCAGCACAGTTTGCTACCTTGGATTTCAAGACACAAAACTTTAAACTGCTCAGGAAGTTACTTAACAGTGAAAACTGAGAATCTGTCTTTGAGAATTTAGGAGTCTATAACTGCAGCTAATTTTTAAGAATTATTTTTTAAAAGCTTGGTAGCAGGAAATTCCACCATGTCCAAAGTCAAGAAAATAAGACAAGTCCAGCTTGGTTGAACAAGGAAGTCCTCATGGAACTGAAGAGGGAAAAAAAAAATTGGACAATGGATCATGCCTCAAGCCTGTCAGCATTCAAGAGGCATTTGGACAGTCCCCTTAGTAACATGCTTTAACTTCTGGTCAGTCCTGAAATGGCCAGAGTTTGACTAAATGATCATTCTAAGTCTTTTCTAGCTGAACTATTCTATTCTGTTCTGAAATGATGCTATTCCTCTGTTTTCATATAATCATAGAATCAAAATATCCTGAGTTGTAAGGGACCCACAACCTAACCCTCCCCTGACACAGTCTCATGCCATTTCCTCAGGTCTTACTACTGGTCATCAGAGAGAGCAGATACCAGTGCCTGCCCTTCCTCTTCCCTTTAAAAAGAAGTTGCAGACTGCAATGAAATGTCCACTCAGTCTCCTTCAGGTTAAACAGACCAAGTGACGTCAGCTGCTTTTCATACAGCTTCACTTTTAGATCTTTCTTCACCTTTGTAGGCCTTCTTTGGACACATCAATAGCTCTGTATCTTTCTTATATTGTGGCACCCAAAACTGCTCACAATATTCCAGGTGAGGCTGCCCCAGTGCAAAGAAGAGCAGGACAATCCCCTCCCTAGATGGGCTGGTGATGCTTTGACTGATGCCCCTCAGGACACTATTGGCCCTCCAGGTTGCCAGGGCACTGCTGACTCTTATTAAAATTCTCACTGATCAGAACTCCCAGATCCCTTTCTGCAGTGCTGCATTCCAGCTTCTCATTCCCCAGTCTGTGCAAATATCCAGGGCTACCACGTTGGAGGTGAAGAATCCAACACTTGCCCTGGTTAAATTTTATTTATCTGGTGATTTCCCAGGCCTCTAATTTGTCAAGATCTCTCTGAAGAGACCCTCTGCTTTGAGAGGCTCAATGTATCACCCTAAATGATCCGAATTTAGTATTAAGAGGTTGTGATGAATTTATGCTATACTGTGCAAGCTATAGAAATATAATAATTACCCCCTTGTCACTCTTAAATTAAGGTGTTTCTCACTAGGAGTAGTGATCTCACAGTCAGTTTAAGATACATGGCCTATATTACATTTAATAGCTCTGCAGCCTGATGTGACAACTCCAAATGATTTCTGAAAAACAATATTTAGTTACTTTATTATAACATATTGAAGAATTTAACTAAATTAACCCATATACCACATTCAAGAGAATGGCTATAGATCAGATGAAAGCAGGAAAAATAAAAAGCAGGATGTGTTTTGTTTTGTTTTTTGGGGGGTTTTTGGGGGTTTTGTTTGTTTGTTTTTGGTTGGTTGGTTGGTTTTTGTTTTGTTTTAATAAGATAAAATGTCAGATGGCATGAAGATTGATTAATTACAATTTAGAAGAAGCCATTATGTTGGAGATATTGAAAATTTCCTGATCAGGATTGAAAAGTTCAAATACCTCTTGCAAGAGGCTCAGTTGTACTCCTTGAAAACATTTTCCCATAGGTTTTCAAGATTTTTAATCTGAATTGTGAAAAGAAAAATTAATAGCATCTGCAAACTGAGATGTGAACTACAATTCTGCTTTATTATTAAGGTGATTATTTTTCCTTATAGCATAAACTAGTCTGTGTTGTTTTGTCAGCTATTTCTCAGTCCTACCTTGAGCTATGAATAAATGATTACTGGTAAGCCCTCTATTCCCACATCCAGCATCATTGTAGAAAGAAGCCCATGCACTGAACATGATAGAAATAGAATAATTTTTAAAACTTTTTGCAATTCACTTCAGATTTATTCTGAGCACAGGATTAAAAGTATAATCTGTGCAGACTTTAAGGATCACTTGTAGCAACAGTTTGAATACAACTCAGTCAATTTTTGTGTTAGCTTGGGCGAAGTATGAAATTCACTCAGAATAAAGGATTAAAATTCACTGGATTAATCACTAACCTGCATCTTGAAACATTAGAAATATATTGTCACTTTCTTGAGTGTAGTATGTAAGAGTCAGTAGATAATGTCAATTCATAATTGTTATGGTCTTGTGAAGAATTTTTTATGAATTAAATTTTAAAAATTTTTTACTGTATATTAAAACAAAAAGAAAATAAACAAACAAAAAGACCAAAAAAATAAAAAAAAAAAAGGAAACACTACCTCCACAACAACAACAAAACCCATAGAAAGCTCCTCCTTTTTCTATCTCTTTCATGCTTTATTTTGTTTTACATTCTATGTTTAGGCTGCACATCATAAGGACAACACAATAAATAAACTGACTCAGTATTCATGACTTCCAGATTTCTAGTTTTGTCAAACTCTTTTTACCTGAAGAAGGAGGAATGAAAAAGAGAATTATTCTCTTCACCAACTGCTGTGGTTTAATGCCAGCCAGCAGCTAAGCAACTCACAGCCACTCACTCCGTTACTGTTCAGCAGTAACAAAAATGTCTCTACCTTATCGACACCATTTTCAGCACAAATTCAAAATACAGCCCCATACTAGATACTATGGGAAAACTAACCTTACCCCAGCCAAAACCAGCACACTAATAAATGAAAAACAGCCCATAATGATACTTAAATTCATATCTAATACTGAATGTGTATCAGCTTTGCTAAAATGAATTAGATCTTCCTCCCACTATGTTTTCAACAATACAGATACTGCCACTGACATCAGTATACTTGTTGGCTCTATACATCTACATTTTGACACCAGGATTTTACAGAGCTTCCATAGCTTCCACCATATATTCGTGAAACATTTAGCAAAATGAAGTACTGATACTTACTGTTTTTCTATGATTCCCTATAGCAGCAATAAATTGCATCACAAACTGGCCTATAGCATCTTACAATACATATGTGCCAGGAAGGTATTTTCTTTTCTCCTCAACACAAACTTCCTCAGAGGTAAAACACTGAAATATAATCACTTAGAATAATGGAATAATTCAGATTGGAAAGGACCACTAAGGTCATCAAGACAAACCATTTACCTAATAATATCATGTCTGTCACCAAACTATTTCTCTAAGCAGCACAGTTCCATGTCTTTTAAATGTTTTCAGAGAGTGTGACTCAATTACTTCCCTGAGAAGGTCCTTCCATGCCTGACAACCCTTACAGTGAAGATTTTTTTTCTAATATTCAATCTAAACCTCCACTGGTGCAACCTGAGGCCATATCTGGTCTTCTTATCACTTGGTACCTAGGAGAGGAGGTCAACCCCACTTCAATACAACCTCCTTTCAGGTAGTTATATAGAGTGATGTCCAAGATATCAAGCACAAAGTAGAGATCCTGTACATAGGTCTCAAGTCATTCGCATACCTTTTTCCAGCACCAGCAAATGTAACATTTTTGGTTTAATATGGGATGCCTACACTCTTTTCTCATCTTACAGGTAACAGATGCAGAGTAAACAAAGCCCCTAATATACAAATGATAAATATAACAATGCTAAGCTGTTTGGCTTATAGTCTGGATGCAGAGTGATATTCCAGTAAGGGAGTATCACTAATTATCAATAAGGTTTTATGATTTTCTTTACAGACAGCTTGTTGCTAGTAGTCATTTTATCCCTTAGCAGTGATGGAAGGTGGTAAGACAGGCATAAATCATATTCTTTTTATTGAGTTTGATTATATTTTTTAATATTAACTACCCAGATTAATATCCATGACTTATTGACCAAAAAGCTGGAAAAAAATTGTCATGATTTAAAGCAAAACAATTTTGGAGACCAAAAATCTTAAGTAAGTTTTCATACCTAGAAATTAATTATATCTCAGCATTTTTGTTGTATGTCCCCTTGCCATGACTGAATTCCAGTAAAATCATATCAGCAATGTTTAATCAGAATTTGTATATGCTAACCATGTGCTATTTTATCTAATGAAAAATTAAACATATTGTAGAACTGTGATAGTTTCAGGAATACTACTGTATTCTGCATAGACTTATTTTAGTGCATACCAAAGTTTAAAATCAAAGCTTCAATTTTACTTAAGATTCTCTATGACTGCTACTTGATCCCTCAAACTAAAAGTTTGTTTTCCTTCCTTTTGTTGATGGAATGGAGATGAAAAATATGGCAAAGACATCCTGCATGCAGTTGGAGTGAAAGTAATAGAACATTGGAATCATGGGAATCAACAGAAAGCTTTGGGAAATTCCTTGCAAGCAAAAATCAAAAAAAAAAAAAAAAAAAAGTCTCTGTGCTATAGGATGAAACAGAAAAATAAACTCTTCATTTTGATTCCTACTGTTAGTGCTTTTCTTTTCCTCTGATTTTTTGCTAATTCTTCTCTTACCTGGTAAGAAGAAGTAGAAAGAACAAAACAGGAACATTTGGAAAATAAATACCACAGGAAAAAGTTAAACTCTTCCTTGAAGACATTGCCATGTGCTGTTAATAAGTTCAATATGCAATGACAACTGTATTTGATAAGCATTTGACTTTAGTTGTTGAATTTATCTCTGTGTGCAAATCCAAGAATAATATAAAGCAGCATCTGTAAATTAAATCTTCAAAGCCTTTAACTTGTCAGAGGATTGCATTCTATATATCATAGATTTGCCAAAGCAAAAGATGTCTTCTGGGCAAACAAATGCCTTGGAATGGAGTGTTGATATTACTGAGCATAAATAATGTTGTTATGGAGACTCTTCATAGCATTAAATGTGTATTAATAGCAAATAAATAAAAGACCTCCATGTGTTGATATAAATTTAAAGGATATATGACAACTGTTTGTGAGAAGATCCTATTACAGAGGAAACTTTTCCAGCTTGAAAGGAATACAATGGATAGTTTTGAATCCTATGGAGAAAATGAAACGTTTGTTCTAGTGCAGCAGTGAAAGTACAGCCAATATTTTGTAGTGTATTCAGAGTATTGAGTGACATGAATTTCTGGAGGCAGTAGTGCTCCAGTGTGGTGGTTTTCACCCAATGTCCACCCAAACCTCCAGGATCCCCCCGCCTACCCTTTCCCAGAGGGAAAGGGAAAAAAGGAAAAAAGGCAAAAAACAGCTGAGAGATAATGGCAAAACAAACTCAGAGTAGCTAAATACTTAAATTTATTACTAACAAGATAAGAACTAAAACTAAAAGCACTAAAACTAAAAAGTAAGAAATAAATCAGTCTTAAGAACACTCCTCCCACTCCTCCCTCCCTCCAGCAGTTCGAGAGAGCAGAGAAGGGGAGTTGCGCAGGTGGTTGTTGTTGTTGCTGCCATTGGTCTTGTCCTATGGGTCACTCCATGGGGTGCAGTCGGGTCTCTTCACCCCGATGGGCTCCGTGGGCTGCAGTGGGACAATCTGCTCCCCCATGGTCTTCACCACGGTCTGCAGGGGGGCCGCAGCTCTTAGTCTTTCCCCTGCTCCAGTGGGGTCCCTCGCATGGGAGATATTCCTCAAACTTCTCCATCATGAGTCCACCCCCCGGGCAACACTTCTACTGGGGGAAAAAAAAACCTGCTCCAGGTGTGTCTCCTTCTCCAGGAGTCATGGTCGCAAGTCTCTTCCAGGATCTCACTCCATCCTGGGTCTCCCACAGGGCAACAGCTCCTTCAGGCATTCACCTGCTCCTCCAGGGTCTGCAAGAGGGAGTCTCCAAACCCCAAAAGATCTCCACAGGCTTCAGGGAGAGGGGGTGAGAAATAGCTTTCAGTCCTTCTCGCCCCCACCCTGCTCCAGCGTGGGGTTCTTCCTTCGCATCCTCCTGCTCTTCTGACCTTGGTCTCACTCTGTCTGTGTTGTTATCTCAATGCTGGAATTTTCAACTGCGCAAACACTCCAATTCTTGAATATGTATCACAGAGGCGTAACTATGATTTTAAGTAGCTCAACAGGACAGGAGAGACTTCTAGCAGCCTCTATCAGAAACCATCCTGGAAGCCCCCCCTCTTTCTACTAAAATTCAGCTACAAAAACCCATGACATCCAGAAAGAAAAACAGATTATGAGTACCTTAGCCATTAAGGAGAACAGCATTATTGTCATATTGCTGTTGCATTCTTCTTTTTTGGAAACCCCAAAAATAGTGGGAAGTGACAGCATCTTCACTGGCCTCAATTAAAAATCATGGATATAAAAGTGACAGAAATGTATATCTTATGAACAAAGCCATGACAAAAACCGTCCATACAGACACTACCGCTGAATCAAATAGACATAAAAAGTCTCTGGGACACCAGGCTGATTGAACTCTGTCATGGACCTGCACCTAGAGCAGGTAATATCACAAGTAGTACCACTCTTCCTACCCCCCTTCTCCCTTGCAAAGGCAGAGGTGTTTTTCCTCTCCTTTGTAAGGGTGCTCCAGTTGCAGTCAGGCACAGCCAGGCAGCCGTGAGAGCAGGCCTTTCTCTGAGGGTCAAAAGCCTCTGCTGCACTTTCATGGGCAGAAAACAGTTTCAAGAGCTATCATTCCACAGCAGGATCATAAATGATGGGAACAGGCTTAACGGAAAGTATGTTTGAAATTCTCAGTCATGTCAGTCAAACTCAGGCACAGGTGTAAAGACTGTGTTAGTTTGTCACAGCTGTCTTGCCCCTCCAAAGCCTGTTGCAGTCTGATCCCTGAGACACAAAATAAATACTTCAGTGCCAGAGTGTCATTACCACGTGGGTGGAAATATTTCTATTTCTATACATTTGAGTCAAATTGTAGATCTTCTAATGTTACTGTTGATCAATCACTGTTCCTGCCTTCCTTTCTGCTGTGTGGGAAGTGCTTTCCTGCCATCCTCATAGGTCATGCCTTCTTCAGTCCAGTCTAATGCTTTTCTTATAAATAATTCACAAAAAACAGCTCTTTAACTTGCCATTTAAATCAAATTAAAATAGATGGCCTTGCCTTATCTTAAAGCATAAAAGTCAATGTACAGATTTCTTTACAGCTTTCCATTTCTCAAGTGTACTGTGATATGCTTTTGATTTGCAGCAATTTCACTACATTCCTCTGAATTGTGTTTCCTTACACTTACTAGTTCTTATGAACACTTTCACGATCCTGTATTGCTTCCTCTAATGGTTTGCTTTTGGGTTTTTGTTTGTTTGGTTTTTGGTTGGTTGGGGTTTTTTTGGTTTTTTTTTCCCCTCTAGCAGTGAGAAGTGCAAAGGTGATCTGCTTCAGGAACTTGACATTACTAGTATTAAGAAATTAGTTTCAAAAAAACAGTCAGCGTAAAGAATTCTTATTTTTATATCTATGTTTTAAAATAAAAATCTTGTTATTCTGGACAGCCAAAGCAGGCACTTGGCTACTCTCACAGCACCTTGGCAATAACAGGAAAAACACAGAGTTTTTTATGAGTGTTTTTTATCATTTTATAATGAAAATAGAAATGTTAAACAGAGCTGAATGACAAATCTAAGCACAACTTAGAAAATGCATAGGCATTTACATTAACTGTTCACAGGAGAGGTGTGATTTTTAATTTCCCATATGTTCTCTATCCTGTACCATTCAAGAGCAGATTAATGTAACTTTTTTCTTCTTTCTTTCTTCTTTTTTTTTCTTTTTCTTTTTTTTTTTTTTTTTTAATAAATATCTAAAGCAGGAAGAGCAACTGGTAGACAGGGAAAGAGAAAAGAATAGACCACCTGCAATCCATGAGAAAGCAATTAGTGACCTGTTGTACTACTTAGATTCCTGTAAGTCTGTGGGACCAGATGGGCTTGATCTTATGGTGATGAGGGAGCTGGTGGAAGAGCTTGTTGAACCATACTTCGTCATTTATAAATATATAAAATGAAGAGGTCTCAAATGACTGGTGGTTGACCAATATGACACCCATCCACAAGAGGGGGCAGAAGGAGTATCTGAGGAACTATAAGCCTGTCAGTCTGACCTCAGTGCTCCGGCAAGGTTATGGAAGAGATCACCCTGAATGTGGTCACATGGGACATGCAGGACAGTGAGGGGATCAGGCCCAGCCAACAAGAGTTTAAGAATGGCAGGTCCTGCCCGAACAATCTGATCTCCTTTTATGACCAGGCAACCTGCTAGTGGATTCAATTTCTTAGTCTTCAAAATAGCTATATGGTTACAGCAATTGTGCTACACTGCCTTTAGTAAAAAACACTGCTTATTATTTCACACCACAAATGCTAATAACTTGGAGAGCATAACAGTGCAATATCAACAAAGAGAACATTTAGAGAACAACAAAAATGATGAATGTAAATGATAGAATCTAAGTATAAGAATAGATTCCCTATTCCTCCAGATTTTTGTGTGACAAATACTAACTGCAATTATTAAATTTTTAGTTATACAAAGGAGTCACAGAAGTCAAGCATTGAAAGAAGAATGAAAATGGAAATGGGTTGTGACACAGAGAATAACAATTCTGTTTGCAGACCATAGAGCATTGATCTCCAAAATATCAGATGCTATCATACAAATTGCAGGCAGAAGTTCACCAGGGGCTACTTGGATTTCATGAAATGGCAATATGAACAGAATGTTGCTGAGCTGTTTAGTTCCATAATAGTAATTTGGAGGAGGGGCAGGGAAAGTGGAGAAAAAATGGCAGGGATAAGATACTGGATGAAAACAGTAATATTGGATATCTTTCTTAATTTTGAAAGTTAAACTGTACTTTCTTTTTGAATACAGGTTTTCCAAAGTGTGATTTCAATAGGTATTTGCATGAGAAGTTATTATTTAAAGTAATCAAGTGCCTCTGTTATAATAAAAATACTGTGTTAAATGTAAAAGTGATTTTCTGTTAGCCCTGAATAAGATAGGCTATTAATTGGTTAAGATTAGGAACTTTACAGGCATAAAGAAATATGTTTTTATGAAAGATAAGTCATTAGCTATATCAGATTCTTTGGAAACAGCTGCAGAAGAGCTTAAGAAGAATTTTTCACCTCTGCTTGATGAAGTTAAAGTGGCTGCAGAGATCAATGCAAATACCTACTTAACACATTCCTAATTCCTTGCATTTGAATTTTAATCCTCAGCCATCACTTTGAAATCAAAGGCACTTGAATGAATATAACAGGTTTGCCTTTTTTTTCCCTTTCTTCCCAGATTAACAATTTCATTTTGGGTCAGTGACATTATTAGAGGCACCATTCTCAGTGTCCATGTCAAAAATAAAGTGTCAGTAATAAAAAGAACATCTGCTCAGTGTCATGATGAAAATCAATGAAAAGGACAAACATTAAAGCACCACAAACATATATCTACCATCAACTCATCTACCAACTAGATTCATGAACATTTGACACAGTCTTTTTAAAAATGCACAGCACTTACATTCTAATCCATGATACAGCTTGAATGTGGTTTCAATATTGCTTTTTCCATCCCAAAGAGATTCTGTGCTATGAAAAAGAGTGGGAGAAGAAACAGCTGTTTAACTCTTATATTTTTAGGCAAAATGAGATCATAAGTGCTTTTAAAAAAAAAAAAGGCAAAAAAAAACAAACAACAAACAAAAAGCAAACCAAAAAAACACAAACATACAAAAAAAAAAAACAAAACAACAAACAAACAAACAAACAAACCAAAAAGGACAAAAAGGACAGACACACGCACACACACAAAATAAAAAAAAATCCTCCCCGCTTCCATGTTTAACCTCCGTTTAAACAGGCTATTTAAAAATAAAAGGTTATTCATTGATCTTTTAAAAGTGCATTTTTCTGATTTTTTATGTTTTCTTCTGCAAAAGAATTTCATAGAATGAAAATAATTACTGTTTCATTTAACTGTTTCAGCATTGTCACACTGGATGTAATTATATGACTATTTCAGCTAGGAATCACTAACAAGGGTAAACAGTAATAGTAAGTTACAGTTCACATAATGATAGATATAAATCCAGAAGTGAAGCTCCTAAAGTACCTGAAATAGATGTTCTCATGTACAACAGCTCAGCTCTAGGACTTAACTGACCATTTCTGGCTCGTCTTTCACTCTCACTTTACCAAGTCTTAAAACTACTCCTGATGCTCTAAACTCTTCGAGCTTATAGCTCTTACTAGGTGCTGCATAGCAGAAAACTTTTGTAACAGTTGAAGGGTTTATCTCTTCTTTTTATCCCAGCAACAGGCGAAGTGGAGTGGTATAGAAGTGCAATTTCTTTCCTGTTCTATTATCTGCAAGCCAGCTGACGCTGCAAACATACCAGCAGTAATCCTGAAACAGGAAGGAATCATCCAGGCATGCTATTGCAAGAGTGAAATCTGCACAACTCTTTTTTTTTATTATTTTTTTCCCTATAATTTCATGTAATGGTCTTCCATTCTTGCAGAAGATAGGGCAAATTACACTTTTCTAGTGTTATAGTCATTCCTTAAGAAACACACTATTAGTTTCTAATGCTTGTAGCTTTTTTTGATAGAACAAAAATGGCTACACTAGGAGTTCTTGATAATTTCGCCATCAGTATTTGAAACAGTCAAAAGTCATATTTGACAATGGGACCTGATTATCCTAAATAAGATGAAAATAATTGTGAAAGTGTCTTTTAAGTTAAAGGTTTATTCTTAATAGGCTCTGATTTAGTAGTTCTTTTTTCTGAAGTAGGATTTCACTTATCAGATTTCACTGACATATAACAGTGATTTCACCTGAGTCCTCTGGGAAATTTGGTAACTATCTCAGCAAGGAGAGTGAATTTTCAATATAGAGAATGCAGTCAGGGGTCACCTATCTTCCTGCAAGTTTCAGTTGCAATTTTTCATCTTGCTCTGCTCTCATTTTGTTTTTCAGATATGAAGAATATATCAAATAAGCAGATTATAATCAACAGCTTCCACTTTTCTAAACCAGCCAGAAATGTCCTGTTCTCTTTTTTTTTAATGTCCTGTTTTCTTATTTTCTCACCCAATCTTCCTTGGAGTGCACCTAGTAGAAACCTGAAGCCTAGGTTTGATACAGTTCAGAGACAAGCTCAGACTTCTGAGGAAATGTCTTAAATATTGTAAGCAGGACCAATGAGAGTGTGCACTGAACAGACTCTCACAAGACAGAAAATGGAAAGGTACAGATATAAGATAGCAGTAAGAAGACTTAAGAACGTCACCTTAAATAGATAAAAAATCTGAAAATAAAAGACAAGACCATAGATGACAGCAATCACCAGGCTACAATTTCCGTATAGCTTTTGCACTGCTGCTCCAGCCTACACATCTTTGTCTCTGTTGTCCACGTATGCCAGCAATGTTGGAAAATTATGTTGATATGTGAAAGCACTGTATATCCATGTCATTTATCCTTGGATGTGTCTAGCACAGAAGTCAGGAATTTGCTTCAAAATCACTTCAGTAGTTTATGTCAATAAGGAATTAGAATCATGCTTTCATAGTGACTTACTTTCACAGTGCTCAAATGGATAGCTAGGACTATCTGCCTCCATGTCAAAAGCCCTATGGATAAGACTCTAAGTTTAGAGAACTTAGAAAATTTATAACTAAAGTAGAGAGACAAGTCTCCTTTAATTTCAAAACAAAATTTAATTAAGGTATGATAAATGGAAGGATAACAGTTCCTAGCTATAAGATATATATATATATATGTATATTCAAGAGAAAAGCAGAACAACAAAGACTGAACGAATAAAAACTCCTGAATCAAACCTCGCCCCCCCCACACACACACACACAGAGTCTGTCCCTGCCGGGCTCAGTGGTATTTACGGGCAGCAAGCGAGGAGATGAGTGACCGATGCTGGGATGCCCCCAGGGGTTGGTGGATGGGAAGAAAGGCTCAGGTGTGTCCCTCCGAAAAGATCGGCTTGTCGTTTGCTGGCCTTTAGGCTGGGGCTTCCGATGTAAAAGTTCTCTCACGTCTGGGCTGGCCGCCGCTGGCTGCCTCACAGAACGCCTGATGTAAGGGCCCCACCCCGGCTAGTGATGTCTTCCTCTCTCTCTCGGGCAAAGTCAAAAAAAAAAAACAATCCAAAAAGGCTCCGTAAAATCCAGGTATGGGGAAAAAGAAACAGCAGGAAAGGCAAAGAAAAACCAAACTCAGGGGTTTCTCCTTCAGCCGTCTCTCCGCTGCCAACTGCCCAACTGCTTCCCCCCGCCCTAGCGAACCCCAGTGCAGGTGGCGCCCTGCTTTCTTTTGTCAGGGGCAATGAATGGAGATAGACCCATTCACACCTCATTCTGGTGGTGGGGAAAGAAAAAATTCCATTAGATTCTGAAACTATAACAGACTCTTAAAAGTGTGAAATAAAAAGGAAATAAGCCCACAAAAGATTAGTCATCACTGTTCCTATCTGTTTCATTTCAATAATGGTGTGAAAATGTGTTGCCTAAAATCATGAACATTGGAGCAGTCACAGAGCTTGTAATTAGAAATATGAAAAATCACTGGTTTATGGGTTTTGCCCTGTTTGGGGAGGTGAGAATTCTGGGTTTCATTTTCAGCTTTATGTCAGATCCTCTGCTGGCATTTGGGTGAAATTGTTCATTTCTGTTATAACATTCAAATTTGCAAAACAGCAGAATTAAGCACTGCTGGGATTTTTAGGTAATCTTGGTCAGTCTGAGTATTCAATACCAGGTACATGAATTTGGGTGTCTAAATCTAAAGCAGTCAATTTCTGGTCTGGAAGCTGTACAGTTCTAAAAATTAAAAACCTGGAGAATTACCTCTCTGTAAAGTGCCATGTCAGTTCAGCTATATGACTTTCTGACTAGTGGGATAAATGACAACAAGGGGAATAACAGCTGTATACAGGCGAGTCCATACTGTACCTGAGGTTTTGGCAAAAATTCTTTTTCTGATGGGCAGATGAAAGGGTAGCACTATTGACTGAAAGTAAGAGTAGTCTGTTGACTGAAAAAGCAGCTGCACAGAAATAAACTTATGGAAAAATTTTGAAAATTTTTCATAACTAAGCATAGTATCACATTAACAAATTTACCTATTCAAATATCAGTAGTAAGGTCTTCCAAAAGCTTTCACTCTCCATAATTTACTTATGGATATAAAATACTTTTACAAAGAGTGTAGCTAGCTGGATTGAACATTATTGTGAAGACATTATGGCTTTTCTGAATCCATGCAGAGAAACAACAGTCACATTAGAGTCTCCCAAGTCCTTGCCTAATTCATTTTCCTTTTAAGAGTAGATTTGCTTATGCTGTTCCCATGACTAGCTTGTTCTTCCTCCACAGTTCTTCAAAACATACATCATCTGTCTATGTAACCGTCATCTAAGTCAGGCTTGCGATATGATTACTCCTTGTCTACTTCAAAAATATTATTTCAAACAGAACAAAACAAAGCAAAACAGAACAAAACAAATAAACTAAACAAACAAAACAAAATTGATTTTTTGTTTTGATCCAAACATCCTAATCCACTAGGTGCATAGGAAATGGAGACAGATGTCCACTCAGATTAAATGAACAATAGCAATTTGAAAAGGATTAACTCATTTCCTCAACTTTTTATAAGCACTAGACTCTCAATCCTCACTTGTCTGTCTGTCTGCCCACTAACAACCACCAGTGGAGGAAGTAGGCAGTGAGGCACACTTTTTCTTCTGTTTCAGGGGGCACTGACACTAGCTGCCACCTGTGAACTGCCAGGACAGAAAAGCAGCCGGCCTCCACCCTCTTCCCAAATCCCACTCTCATCAGTCTTGGCAGGCACAGCCTTTTACTACTTGTGCCAGGGAGCTGACAGAGTTGACAGCCCGGCTAATGCCTGGACTCTTGCTGATTGTATTTCTAACACCTGGAGGGTGAAGAGAGACTCTGCATGGTACTGGCTGGTACACATGGGGTTCTTGACATCATTTCTGGATGCCTCTCACTGCAGGTGTTGACTGTGCTTCCCTGGCTGTCACGAGAAAGCAACCACTACCCTAAGCTCTCCCCAGCCTGTTGCAATGCACTGTGACCATGGCCATGACATCACACTGGACATGTTCCATCTCTGGCAAAATCCAGTCTGACCTGGCCTATATGATCCTATGTCTATGCCAGATCTGCTTTGGATATGTGATAAAGTGGATCAGTAGAAAAACATGCTGTCCCCTCTGTATGAGCCCTGTCTAGTCCATCAAGTTCTTGCTGTGGGTGGAAGATGACTTTTTAGACTAAAATAGCCTGCCACAGAACCATCAGATGGTGGCAGCTACATAGGAAGAGCTCTGAACATCAGATACCTGCAAGTCCCATGACTCCATGGCATTTCCACCATCTTTTCCCCACCAAATACTGTTCTTCAAGTCTATAGGAGTGTTACCCAAGGATGCTGTGGGTGACCTCCCACCTGACATCTGGGCAAGCACTTTCCAAGGCTATGCATAAACACTGGAGTTCATGATGCCCTGGCTGCAATAATTGCTGCAGAAGATCAATAGGGTCTGGTGGTGGCTAGCAGTTGCACTGAATACCCTTACCATGACCAGTCCATGTTTTCCGGAACTCAAAAACGAGACTATGGTCCAGGAGCTGCAGTTCTGGAGTTGAAGTCCAGCCCACAAGACCACATAGCAACATTCCTGCACTGGTCTATGTATGCCATTTAGCCCCAGGATAGTGAAGAGGACCAGAGGCATTTGGACCAACAGGACATCTGCACAGCCAGAGTGCAGAAGCGCAGACCCAAGGATATCCCCAGACCCTCTGCCTCACCAGGGGGGACTCTTGCAGTCAAGATGGGCATCTTCAGAAACTTTCCATTAATTCACTTCAGAAATCAACTAGTTTGCTTGTGTCTTGTTTTCTTGTCCCTCCAGCAGATATCAGCATGGCTCAAGTTCCCTGTGTCTATGAATGTGACAATTCTCCCTGTTCTCTAAAGAAGGCATCAATTGTTTTTAAAGTATATTGAAACAGTCCCCTGAAGGGTCCCACCACAAAGGCATCCATATTTGTCTGCAATCAATCTTGATGCATAAGTCCTCAATCGTTTCCTTATTCATCCCTAAGAAGAACTCCATATATATTGGGTGGTCTCACATTTATTGGAGTTTCTACTCTTTCTCTTCTTATTACTCTCCTGCCCAATACTGAAGAGATTGTATCCACCTGCTGCAGCACTCCAGTAACCTGAGCTGTCCCACTACATCTCCATGATTCCAATGAGATTGTGGCTCTGCAGCCACAGGTAGACCAGTAATTTATCCTGTTTGCTCCCAATGCTGCATGTGCCAGAGAGGAGAAGAATGAAGAAACTACAAAGTGATCTCCAGCATGCACAGGTCTATTTGATCTGAAAACACAAGGAGAAATATTTCTTGACTACACTGTACCTCAGAGGCCACTGGAAATTGAGATGACATCTTGTGAGGAGTCATAAATTCTGAGACTCCCCTGGCATACTGCCAAATTCATTCACAGAAAGAATCAGTCTCATAAAAGAAATGTAATCTTTTCTTGGAGAATATCAATAAACATCTCTCACATACACTAGTCCAAATATACTCTGACTGAGAGAATTACTTCATAAGACAACATGCAGTTGCACCCTTCATACAGTTTTACAGCGTTGCTTGCAGCTACGTTGTTGTGATAGACTAGTTCACATGAAGATCATGAGATAGTCTGCAGAATTTTCTGAAACAAAACAATGATAATTAAAAAAAAATAAATTATTAATCAAACTTCCTTCATCAAAATTTTTCTTAGCCTCCAGAAAGACTGAAGTAGTTTAGATGGACAATGACAGCCTTCACATTATGTAACACTCCTACAACAATGGCATCTTCCAGTTCTAAAGAGACCAATTAAAGAGGCAATGGCAGTACTTGAATTTTTACTCTTTGCCCTTACTTGAGCTACCATCTGGAAACACCGATCCAGGATGACTTGTTCCCTATTACTCCACAATGAGAGAAGTCTTTTCTTTTTGAATCAGTTTCACTCATGGAGTGTCAAGTGTATTTTTCTGATGATGAGAAACTACTTTGGTGATTCACTGAAAGAACAGCGGAGTTCAGAATAAAGTAAATATATAACACAATTGCATTTTGCTAGGGTAGAAGAGAAAGCAATAAAGTACCTAAAGGGAGATGCTACATGACTTCTTCAGCATTGTCAGTAAAAAGCTCAATAGAGACTTTTCTATTAAACACAGATGTTGAAATATTATGCTATATTTATATTTATTTATATGATTACTGTTTCCACATGGCAATTTTACAATTTTGCCTAAAAACTGAAATCCAGGAACAGAGTGCTTTTTGGCTTTATTTTTCAGTATTCACCTAATTCTTCCATTTTTTAATCTTTATTAAAATAATTATTAATTAAAAAGCAGGAGTCTTTATTCTGATAGAAAAAATACCAGGTTAACTTATCGTTAACAGATAGAAGCAGAATTTAATATTATTCAAAAAATCTTTAC
Organism: Formicarius rufipectus; assembly: GCA_013399695.1. Classification (NCBI taxonomy): domain Eukaryota; kingdom Metazoa; phylum Chordata; class Aves; order Passeriformes; family Formicariidae; genus Formicarius; species Formicarius rufipectus. The sequence goes on from VXAU01004935.1 coordinate 127,214, forward strand.
ACCATAAAAAGTTTATATCATCATGTGCTTAAGGGATTGCATTTCTTTTTCTCTTCTTTTATCTTTCTTATGATTTTTCAACCCATTCACTTTATAAATTGACACTGGCTTTAGTTCTGATTGACATTACCACAGCCTTCCACTTTTCTTTGGTAAAAGTCTTCCTTTATTGATGAAGCTCTCCTTTGCAGATGGTAAGTTTTCAAAGTTCTAAATTCAGATTTTGTTAATATTTAATAAAATGTTGACTTCCTCACTAAAAAAAGATTGTTGTAAGATTTCAGCTTCTGAAAGCTGGGCTAGGTATGGCTCTAAATCGAACCTGCTACTAAAACTGGTTGCCAAGAGAAGCTATGGGTTCCCCATTCCTGGAAGTATCCAAGGCTAGGTTGAATAGAGATCTGAGCAACATGGTCTAGGGAAAGCTGTCCCTGCCACTGGCAGAGAAGTTAGACATAGATAACATTTAGGATCCCTTCCATTACAATTCCTTCTACTCTTTTACTGTTATCTTTGTACACAATATTGTCATGATGAAAAGGGTATCTTTCCCTAGTTTTCCCATTATTTTCTTCTCAATTCATACTGGGTTTCCATGGCAAGGTTTTGGTAGCGAGGGGAATGCAGAAGTGATTTCTCTAAGTACATACAAGAAGCTGTGTCCTGTCCAATAGAGACGGTTCCAGCCAGCTCCAAGATAGACATGATGCTGGCCAAAACTGAGCCAGTCAGTGCCTCTGAGACAACATATTTGAGACAGGGTGAAAAGTTACTGCACAGCATCTATGAGACAAGAATCTGGAAAGTGAAACAGCTCTGCAGACACCAAGGTCAAAGAATAAGGATGGGTAGAAGTTGCTTTGGGTGCTGGAGCAGAGATTCCCCTACAGTACATGGTGAAGACCCCAGTGATGTAAGTTGTCCCCCCTACAGCCCATGGAAGACCCAGTGTGCGATAGATATCACAGGGAAAGTGGATGTGCTCTGAAAGAATCTGCAGCCCATGGAAAGAAGACCATATAGGTGTTGCAGTCAGGGTCTGGCGATCAGAAGATTTCGGGCTGTATGGAAAGATAAAGTCCCTCCCCTCCCTAGATAGCCAATAACACTTAGCCTATGATGTAAGCAGACGGAAGTGACACTCCAAACCCGGGCAATATAAGCCTGTGTAACTCTCTAATAAACGCCATTCAGATGTCCATCATATTGATGTTTGCATGCTAATGGCCCACGCAGCAGAGAAATAGCCGCCCGTGCCATCACCAGAACCAGGTCGCCATGCCTTGTCAGGCAACATATAGGAACAAGTGGTTTTGGATTTGTTCATCTCATTTTTTCATTCTGGTTTTAATTGGTAAGAAATTAAATTAATTTCCCAAAACCAAACTGTTTTACCCATGACAGTAATTGCTGAGTGATCTCCTTGCCCATATCTTAGTCCATGAACTTTTTGATATATTTTGTCTTGCCTGTGGTGTTGGGGAGGGGTAGTGAGAACAGCTCAGCAGGCTTCTGGCATTTAGCTGGAGTTCAAACCAACACGCCGGTTCAAATGGTCACCTCACAAAACTTTGAAAATTTCCTGGCAAGTACACCCAGTCTGCGAATATTCTTTTGGCTGGAGCTCTTGTGATTTCCCGCTTCAGATATAGTGTTTCTAAAATGACTAATACTGCAATACCAACAATGTGCTGCTGATGTAAGCGTATGCAAAGCTTACATATGTTCTCTTCTGCTTTCAATATAATAGTTGCTTCTCTTCCATCAGAACAGTAAGCACACAAAAGCACTCCAAAGAAAAGGAGAACATTTTTCCTTTGCTTTATGTGCTGAATTATTTAATCAGGAGCTTTCTGAATTTGTTCCAAAAAGTTTTTCTGCATTACAGGACTTTAATTCTGAAATCCTTGTTCAATAGATACTTGTAGAAGAGAAACAGTAGATTACAGTCTCTTCTACTAAATTAGAGAGATTAGCAGATTTAGTAGACTAGAATATCTATTTCTTTAAATTCTCTGTGGGTGAAGAAATTTTATTTCATCACTAACATAGCCACAGACCGCCAATGGAAAGTATGCACAGCATGACATAGTACTCTGTAGAGATCTTAAGATCTGCTCAACATTAAACTGTTTAAATATAAGAAGTCCTTCAGCTACAGCACCATCATATTCCTACTGTAGGTGAACTTTTTTAGAAATGTGCAGGTTCAGAATTTGTGCATAGCTGTCTTCTTACACAACTTCCTATGTCTATTACTTTGATAACCCATTGAAATGAGTAACTGCATTACTCATGTTTTCCTCTCCTGCTCTTATGATTTTCAGGAGTTAATTAAACCAGGGTTTAATGCTACCCCATTACTGAAAGGAGTCTGCAAAATGGAACTGAGAATTGCACATTCAGTAATAATAGTCACTGAATGTGATCATTAAAATGCTTAATTTTACACTCTGTATTTCCTCTGGAAGGGTCTGTGTTCTGATAGAAGAGACAAATATGAATTATTTTGTACATAATGCTACTGTTGTTTCCTACTGTCTGATCACCAGGTGGTAAAGTAAAATACGAATCACAGCATTACATGCTGAGCATCTCTAATAGATCCCATTCATTGAATGTATTGGCTAAAAATTATAGAACAAATAACATTGGAAAAGACCTCTAAAGTCATCAAATCCAAATGCTGACCTAGCACCACACATTCACCATGTTCACCATGGTTCACTAAACCATGTTCCCAAGTGCTACGTTCACTTGCCTTTTGAACACTTTCAGGGATGGTAATCCATGACTTCCCTTGGTAGCCTGTTCCAGTGCCTGATCACCCTTTCAGTGAAGAAATCTTTTCTAATGTCCAACCTAAATTCCCCTGGTGCAAACTGAGGCCACTTTCTTTTGTTGTATCACTTGTTACCTGGAAGAATAGATCAATCCCCACCTTGCTACTGCATTCTTTCAGGTATTTGTAGAGAATGATAAGGCCCCCCTTGAACCTACTTCTACCTACATTTTTTTTTTTCTACCATTTTCTCTAAGCATGCAGACAGTTACTGACAGTGTCTGGATGGCAGACTCATCTCAGGAAGCCCTAAACAAGCCACCATATGAAAACTGCCTTACTGTGTAGTGCAGGAATCAATTTGTTCTCATTTTGTCCTGCCTGGGTAGTCATTCATAAGCCAACTTACCAAATACCTCTAAACCTGTAGCTGTTTGTGCCAAAGGAATTCTGTAGTTCACTACTGTTTTTTATTCTCTCAGCACAGGTATACATAGTGTTTACTATCCCACCAGGCAAATTCTGGAAGGCAAATGACTGTTTGAAACCGTGAGAGAGATATGAGATGATTTCTGATTTTCTTTTTTCCCTTATTGTGCTTTCTTTTTCATGAAGTTATTGTTTGGCATTGGACAAAGCACAACACATGCTTCCTAACTGAGCCCTTTTCATGTTGCAGACACATATCATCAGAATTCAGTACAGGTTGGCTGCATCTAGTGAAATTCTTATGGAATTTTTTCAGGTGCTGATAGATTTAGGGGTGAGATTCTTACATTGCTGATACTCATTAACTATAACATCTAAGTTATGTTCTGTGCTGTGTAAGGTGTCAGAGTCTTTGCTATGCATGACTAATTGCACTGATTTTCCTTAAGACTGTTTTAGAAATAGTGAGTGGCCTATTGTTTGAACATCATTATTTTCAATTCATATTTATATGTCAGTTACTACAGAATTTTTTACTTTCTCAATTTATATTTCATTCTTTCTTTCTTTTTGGTTCACAAAATTGATTGAAAAGAGCAAGATGTAGGCTTTCATGTATACACACATACGGACACATATATAAATATATATACATATACAAATTCTTCTAAATCACAAAGCCTCCTAACTTTCAAAACGCAGAACAAATTTCTAAAATATAAGCTTTGTTCCAAAAGTCTGTTTGTTCGGAGGGGGGGGGGAAGCTAACAAACAAACAAACAAACAAACAAACCAAAAACAAACAAACAAACAAACAAACAAACAAATCTCCTCTGAATTATCAAAACTATTTTTTCCTGTAAAAGTCAGATTTTCTGCTAAAGGAAAACCATTTCAGAAGTGTGTCTGGAGAGCTGGTAGGTATGTAACGATCTAGGAGATAGGAAATAGAAACAAACTGTGAAAAAGGAGAGCTTCTTTTTAATCCCCTAGTGTTTTCCTTGCAGAGCTACATAAGCTTGCCTTGTTCTGCAAGATTAAGAAGAATGTTTCAAGATACTGTTATATATCCCATTTTTGTTGTTGTTGTTGAATATGTCTATCAGTCATCTAAGGAGCCACTCACAACACTTTCAGAGGTGAAAATAATACAAAAAAACCCACAGTTCATCATTTTTAAGCACCCTGAATTTATGCTGATTAAAATTTTATGTATAAATGCTACATGGAAAGGAAGGTTTGTAAATAAATGTAAAATTAAACATGATTATAATGATTTTGTGGTGGAAAATAAAATCTAACCCCTACAGGTTCAAGTTTGCTGAGAGATCTCTGAACTGAGTCATCTAAAAAAAAAAAAAAAAA
>VXAU01004936.1:0-22504 GCA_013399695.1 Formicarius rufipectus
GCATCCCAGTTCGCTCAGTACATTAAGTGCGTGTAGCCGGTAAGAGGATAGCTGGTAGCAGGAGGGAGCCCCACATGTTTTGCTGGGCTGTCCAGAAGTGAACAACGGAGTTACAGTCTTTGGAAAAAGGGAGGTAGTTATCAGAGTTGCTTCTTTTTGACCGCCTGTTTGAGGTAGCATTTTTGAAACTGGTAATGGTTGACCATTCAGGAGCGTGTATTGCCAGTTGCCTGATTGTGCAAGGGCCGCCTATAGCTCCTACTGGAATGTCCTTCCATACCCCTTGTCCACAGGTAAAGAAGGATTTTTGTGGGAGGGTGGTGGTGAAAATTGGTCCTACTATCTGCATGATAGTGTCTATTGATTTGATGCACCAGGTGGTGTAATTAACATAAGGTGATGTGGGGTCCGGCGACACGTTCAAACGTGATGCGTCTGGGATTTTACTGGCATATTTAAAATAGAAAGCGTAAGAGGCAGGTAGGGTTCCTAGGATTCTTAGTTCAGATGGGGGAGACTTTCTGAAGGTAAAATGCATAGTGTGATAGGGTCGGAGTCTGGGTCGGTATTCTCCGCCTGCGCCGATGCTAACCGGGAGATAACACTCGGAAAATGGGCCATTGAAGTAATTTGAAGTGCTGCATAGTGGCATGTAGGTCTTGGTGTAATTATACCAAGTGGTTGGTTGCCAAGGCACTCCTACCATACATGATCGGAAGGGGTCTCCCGGGTCTGTCACTGCAAGACACAGGGACTCTCTCCCGATGGTGTTGGCAAGGGTCAGGCACATGTTACCTCTCGTAGCCTCTTCCCAAGTGGTCGAATACCTGAGGGGTTGGTCTGGATCCTGTCTTGGTTGTCCATTGGCGCAGTTGGTGGTGGAGTACAGGAGGAGGAGGATGACGATGATGGTCCATAAAATAGTTTGACCGTCCTCGCTGGAACTCATCTCGGACCGTTCCCTGTAGAGATACACGCATAGCCATTCCCCCATGTTATAATGGAGAAAGGGCCTTCCCACTGTCCAGATTTTAAATTTCTGCACATAACTTTAGCATCTGAATTATTCAGGTTCTTTCTTGAGTCGAAATGTTCCTCTACTGGCGTTTGGTTGTTATCATCCAGTCGATTTAGGAAATTTAGGATATAGAGGGCTTTGTTTAATCTTTCTCGTGGGGTGAGACCTACAGTGGGAGACATGCTCAATTCCACACTTCAATGAAGGTCAAACATTTCTCTATCCAGCATGTGCCAAACACAATGTATGCAATCCCATCTGAGACAAAAGTTAGAGAACACTGATTTTCACTCTATCTGCTGAAGCTATATTATTTATTAATCTGCATTTTGATGGTGGAAGATGAACACAGAAATATAGAATAAAAAAGCAAAAGGAATACTGTAATAATTAGGTTACTTGATGGAGGCAGAGATAAACCACCTTGCATGTTCTGGTCAGCAACAGTGTATATTCTAAGTGCCTATAGATTAACATGTATGTTGTTTGACTGCATACTAGTTTATCCTGCAGTACTATTTTGCATACTGGTATCTGAAGGATCTCAAAATTTAATTACATATCCAATAAGGCAAATTTCTATATACTTTGTGTTCTGCTGAGAAGCTCAACTTACATGTTAAAGGTCATCATTTGATATACAAGATGGCTGAAAACATATTCATCCTTGGTAAGTCAGCACTGTGTCCAAACCCTGAATCTCCAACTGAAATGAAATGTTATTTTGATATCCAACAGAGAGGAAAAGTTGCCTGAAAATATATGCCTTGTTTAGATACCAACAAAAAAATACTAGAAAACCGGAAAGAAAGACACCTAGTTTTAGTCACACATCAGTATCACACTTGAGTTTCTTAAAGATATCTAAATCTTCAGAGATTCTTTAGTGACCTTACATCTCTTCATATCTGCTGTACAACTCCATGTGATTAGAGGGAAAACTAGTCTGTTAGCCTGAATGAATCAAAATGGGTCCACTTTCTACTGCATGGATGCTCACACCACAGGTGGCAGTATTAGCTGAGCAGTGAATGATTATAAACTGATAAGTTATTTCCATGACTAAAATCACTCTCCTGTATTACTCTTGTGGAACATTGCTGAGATGTAAAAGAAGGTCCTGATGGTATTAGTGGAAGTCCAATAGTAGCACTCAAATGCAGTAAAAACATAGATACACTCATTAGGTTTCATGCATGTGTCAGTGTGTACAACCACACATGTATGTGCATACACAATTGTTCCTTGTGCATTGCTCTTTAATCCAGCATTAAGTGACAGAGATGAGTTTAGATTTTTGCCTGTTAGTGCCCCCAGGAAAGTCGAGACCCTGGTGTGTGACCAGTCTGTCAGCATCTCATAATGAGACCCTTCACCAACAGGTTCACAGGAATGGAGGGTAATTTGACTGCCCTTGTCTGGGGACTCAGCCAACTGTGTGGAGACCCCTCAGTGAGCCCTGCCAAAGTGCTATCCACTGCTGGCAACTAAAAGGACTCACTCTGGAAGTTCATGGAATAACACTCTTTATTAGTACAAATTATGACAGATTAAAAACGTTTGAGTGTTGTCAGTGATACCGTCTGGCTGTAAAAGTGTTTTAAAACAATCTACTGATATATTAAGCAAGCAAAAGCTCTAATAAGAAACAATTACTAATATACTGTAAAGCAAGCACAAACCAAAGCTTTAGTCCTAAAAGTAGCGTTCAACTTGTCCAGAGTATAATTCTCACAAAAGGAATCCCTGTAGCAGGAGATGGACTCAGCCTGTTGATTGACTCCAGCAGTTTCAGCAGTGTTTTCTCCAATTTTCCCCCTATCCCCAACTTATTTTTATACTATTTCTTTAGGTGAATCTTGAGTGGCTTTAGTCATAAACACCTTTTATTTCTGATTGGTCTAAAATTCTCTTGCTATACCTAATGAGAGGTGGACGTCGGCATGGCTTGGCACTTGAGGAGAAGGTTCAACATGGTTGTTGGCCTAGGAGCAGAACACCTTGATTCATCTCCCTTGGCTATCAGGTACTGTATGGTTTCATGACCTCCAAAACACCACAATGTGCCCTCTTTCTGCTGGGATTTGAATGGAGGAAGGCCATAGTCTTCACTTTTTTCTGTGCTTTGTTACATCCCTCTGAGCAGATGTTCTGCAATGTAGGGGGAGCATGTTGACTGAGTTCCATCCAGGGAGCAGTAGCTTCATTTTACCCTAGAATTCTTAGTCTCCTCTAAATTTTAACCCTATCCATTCTCCGACAGTCAATAAAACACAGATTTAAATATCACTCTACTTAGGAAAGATGATGAATCAGACAGTAAGGAAATTTGTTGATAACTGGGATCTTAAATGTTCAAGGGTAAAACCCAGTGATAGTTTGTATTAAGACCTTGAGATTTTGTTAACACCTTGAAAGCACTTGTCTTATGCCTTACGGAGAAGGATAAATTCAGTAAGACCTTGTCAGGTAGCATATCTAGTGAATATCCTAATAAATATAATTAATAAAAAGAGAAATTCCTGACAAAAAGAGACATGATTCTTTGAGAGTTCACTTATTACTTTATTGACCAATTTTATTTTATTTTCAATCATAGAATAACAAAATCATAAGATATGCTGATTTGGAAGGGACTTATCAGAATCTCCTAGTTCGACTCTTGGCCCTGCACAGGACCTCCCAAAAATCCCACCATATGCCTGAGAGTGTTGTTCTAACAGTTATTGAACTCAGAAAGAAGTGTTAAATAAAACACTGTGGGAATGAATTCAGAATGTCACTGATAATGTTTTGACCACTAATGTGTTCAATGTTGTTTAAAATGTATGTTTACCTTCTCCATGTGTTTCCCCCCCAGAATACTCCTGTGTCCCTTCCCAGAAATCCATGTGTTCCCAGAACCCCCCTCTATGAGCTGAGGGGCAGAGTCCACCTTGTTACCTGAAACACTTTCCCACCTGAATGTAAATTCCCTCATCCCCATTGGCCCAAAGCCAGACACCTCCCCCCCTTGCCCCTCATTGGAGGATTTGAACTCCCTCCAAGGTCTATAAAAACCCCAGTTTTCTGAATAAAGCTCTCTCTGGTCCCTCTCTCTCCTGAGTGACCACAGTGTATATTTCTCTGGGGCTCTCAGAGACCACATGGGAGGGAGAGGGGAGAGGCAAAGCCTTGGTAATGGACTAAGAGAACACCAGGCCAGAGAGCAAGAACCATACCACTGCAGACCTCAGCTCTACCAACACAACATCCAATGAGGCTTAAAGTATGTCCCAACCAGGATAAAACCCTTTCTGAATGTGTTAATTTTGCCAGCTTTTGACTGAAAGACACATTTCATACAGCCCACATAGCAATATTTGAGCAAAATTAGCAGAAAATATATGAGAATGATGCACTAGACAGGTGACTTCCTGAGGAAAGAAAAATTGCAACCCATGAAAGGCAGAGAAAATTGAACTAATGGATTTTTTTCATGCCGATGTGAGGCATGGCAGTCTAGACAAAGTCAGGTGAGAAGTTTTGCTGGGTTTGATCCTTCTCAGATTAATGCTGTTAGTCATTAGATTTTTGTCTGCAAAATTTTGCTTGTTTACTTTGTTTTGTTTTTTGCCTTCCATATTTAAAGAGAATAAGAGCATCTCAGAATACATTCATCTAATGTGGTTTTATTTTAAGGAAACATTGCAAAGTTTTCAAAACCCTAAAGTCAACTAAAGAATGTGCAGAACTGTGATCCATTGACAAGACCCCCTTCTTTCTGATTATTATCTCCAATCTGCACCATTACACTGCATCACACCAACCACCACATTATCTTCCTTGAATTTGCCATGAATTCCCTCAAGCAATGAGAAGGATGGATAACAACAAACCTTTGTATTGAAATGTATGCCCCACTGTATTACTTTAACCAGATCTTTCAGATGGTTCTTTCATTCTGCTTCCATTATATCAAAACTTCAAAAGCACAGAGTTACATTTCTTCACAAATTGGATGAGATGTAGGATTACTGTGATGACAGTTTTGCCACTAGAGGTTGTTATGCTTGTCTTAGTCAATATAAAATGCCACTCTCTCACTCACATGCACTCAACTTACAATCACAGGAGAATGAAAGAACTAAAAGTGAGAGCCACCTGCATATCTTATGACTGTTTACTTATGAAAAATCTCCAAGGTCATTCAGCAGAAACACAAATATTGGACATTTATTATATATAGTTAACAGTAAGATATAAAAATATGCTGAAGCAAGCAAAGGAAATTCATCAGCCAATTTAAGGCTTCACACCTAAAGAAATGTTCCTATTTCTTTGTCATTTCCATTTTTGAGTGTATAATTGAAACTGTGCGTAACAAAACCAGATTAATATAATTCTTGTTTGTGAAGCTACTGAAACAATTTTTTTTTACTGTTTTAAAAGATTTTTGTCTTGTAATTTCAAGTAGAAATATTTCTTGTTATTACAGAGAAATTAAAATCCCATATAAATGTTTGAACCAGATTTTACTGGCACGTGTTTGGTAACAAATTTCTCCTCTCTGCCTTTGCAGAAGCCTAGTTCTATTTTACACCCCTTAATATTAAAGCAGCACCAGACCTTTTCTTAACCAAAGAGTCTCTCAAATCAGGCCCCAAACCTTTTCCTTTCTTTATTTTGTGGGCCGTGATTTAACACTTAAGTGCTAAATTTAGTACTTGAATGCTAGTACTATCAGTAAATGAGAAAGGACTTTCCTCATAAGGACAGTTTCTTAAATAATGAAGTCATTTAAACACTAAATCCCATTGACTTTAAATTAAATAGTAATTGGATAAAAGATATTAAGTACCTGTGAAGAAACATTGGAAAACTGACCTTACTCAGGTAAAAGTTCTAACCACTACTCTAGGGAATCATATTGCTAATCTCAGCGGCCAAAGAAAATTAATTTAAGAGAAAGGAAACTTGTCAGAGGAATGCACTTCAACTAAATTGCAACTTGGTATGTTACATTTGCACCTACTTTTGAATACCCAGGGTGAGAAGGCTACTATTTCTCTGAAAAACATGTTTTTTTCTACATGTCATAGAAATGCTGATAAGAGAAGCTGGTTTGGTCATCTCTGATATTTTTATTTTTTTTTTTAATCACTCAAACTCCTGTCTAGACAGCTTTTAAGTCACTGTTTTTCATGTGTATTAAATGAATGTAAATAGAATATCATGTGTAGGACAACCATTATTCTTCCTTAAAGATTAAAAGCATAAAAACCCTCAAGATTAATGAACCTGAAGGGTTTTCAAAATAGAGAAGCCACAATTCCCTTCTCTTGAATTTTCTCGAGTAATTGGGAGAGTTTGTGTTCATTTTATTCTGATGCCCTTATATCTCAGGTCCTAATAAAAGGCAAAAGGGAAACCATGTTCCCCTGTGAAAAATTAATTGTGGAATTTAGTTCAAAATTGTTGTTGTTGGCTAGACTTTGCGAACAAAGATTTTGGGATAATCTTGCGCAATGGATTTTTTAGGTGAGGCACAGTGTGCGCAGAACTGGCCCCACCCCCCTTGCTCCTGAGGTTCATTTGCCACGGCCAAGCAGCTCGGATGGTGACAACGAGTTCCTCGGGATTCGAACCGGCGTCCTCAGAGGAGGAGCCGGCTCCAGAGGCAGCGACTTACACCATTAGTTCAAGACTGTAGTAACTAACATTTGAACTGATGATTGCAAGTACCTTCATGGAAGTTCTTCACAGACCACCTCATACCTGACACCAACATGTGAGCATTGAGTGCCTCTCCAGTCTCCATTACTCATATGAGCTGGGCTGACTAAGACTATGCAGAACTTTAGACTCACAGCTCACACAAGTACCAAAATTCTAAGTCTACAGACGCTTTTGAGTTTAGTAGTAGGGTTCATTGCCCAAGAACCCCAGACCTTTGGATCAGACCTCTGGAGATCTCATGGGCCACAACCCTGTTCAAAATAAAAATTAAAACCCTGTTCAAACCAGGTTCAAAACTAAAATAAGTGGTAAAAAAAGTGTCTTCTTTGACACTGAGCATTCTTCCAGGGCCTAATGTTTTTGACTAGTTATCAAAGTTTAAGAAAATTAAAACAAGGGTAAATTGATCCAGTCACTTGCGTTGCCTATTACTAATTTATGATCTATGATAGGAAAATAAATCGCATGCTATTGATTCTGGATTACGAGTGTGTTGTGTTTAATTACTTCTACAGCATCCTTTATCACTTTTCAGCCCTGGAGAACAAGCATTCTTATTACATATTATCATCTCCAGAAATCCAATGATCCTTAGATTTCAAGTATAAGAATTGTCCTGACCAGAGGGTAAACCAGGAACTTGAAGAACTCTTAAAAGTTAAAAAAACTCACAAGTTTATTTCTGATACATCTCTTCTCCTTCCTAACTGTGCTAGTAATACTGCAGTTTTGTTCAAAAGAAAAATCTACTTTTTGGTTCAACATCTCAGGGTTTTTTTCTCTGTGAATGAAGATATCCTCTTCTGACAAACTTTTTTTTTCATTATTGTCATCACTTAACTTGCTGCATTTCTGAGCACCACACAACACAATGATAAAACCCCCTTCATAATTCCTACTAAACTGCTGCAATGTTCATATCAAGTGAAGTCTAGTTCTGCAACATAGTTTCATATTCATTTGTTTCATATTATAGTCTGAAAAGTAAAGGTGGAAAAAATGGAGTGATTATAAATGAGGTCTCAAGAAAAAAAAAGAAATTTTTAATATAGATTATTATGCAAACAAGATTTTCATATGCTAAACTTTAATAAAATTAGATTTAACAAAGCTCTCCAAGGTAGCCCCTAGGAGTTTATCAAGATGAGCATTAACTGAAGGAAAGAAGAAAAAAAAGATCTTAGGGCTAAATTGAATTATAGGTGAAGAACTGAAAAACATCACTGATGTACTGGACAGAGTTATGTACAACTTCATCTTTTTGTTTAGAATAATATATATAAACTATAAAATATAGAAGAAAACTTAGAGAAAAAGGAGGAGAAAAGAAAATTAGTCAAATTAAACATATGTTTTCTATAGTGAGTGCACATAGCAGAACTGAGATAACTTCAAAGTGAAATCAGATGTACTGAGTTGGCAGTTAAATTAAGACTGATTTTTTAAAAGGGGAAAGCCTAAGAGACTTAGGCTCCCAGATACTCATGTTGCATTTCAAATTGAGAATTTTTTTTTTCTCTTGAGCTGTCCAGATGCTTCTGAAAACATTGGTCTGGGTCAGTCTAATTCATAATTAGTTTTTAAACCACTGAGTATATTGGAGAGATCAGAAAAAAATTCAAATTTTCTTCATCTCTTCTAGAATCCTTCCAGGACTATTTAAAAAAAAAAAAAAGAACAGATATATAGTAGAAAGTGCAGTGAACTGCATGGGAGTTCAACACTCCTGTTTAATGTCAAGTGGAATCAAGGGTCATACACTATTTGACTGCTGACCTGTCTTCCCATCCCTCTTGAGGAAACCATGTTCACCTCACACAGAGCCTGAGAATCCCACTTGCTGAACTGTGCTGACATTTAAGCAATGACAAAACTGGTACAGGTATCTTGTACTTTGATTTTGTATGTTTTTATAGTTTAACAACACAAATAACAGCACAAACACATATGATCGGTTAATGTAACATTTAACCTCCTTATCAAAAGATGTTCTTGTCCCCCTAATACACTCTTTTTGGTTCATCTTTTTCTTATAGTTCGTTTTACCTGTGTGCAAGTATATTCCAGACTAGCTAACAGATGAAGTCACAGTTCTTTTATAATTCATCATCATCATCTGTCATCATCATTGTCAGTGACAACCCCTACTAAAGTGGGATTGAGTTGCTATAGAGAAGGATTTTCAGACTGTCTACAGAAGGGTATCTCTGGTACTTCAAGAGCCTAATATATTCAGTATCTAAATTTCAACCATACTTTTTGAAAAGGCCCATTAAGTGATTTTTGAAGACAGAAGTGAAGTACTTGTTTTCTTCTTATTAAAAGCCAATGGGAAAGTAACTGGTGCAACTCGATTGCTTTGGCAGACGTTTGCAAAGGCCCTTCCTGATCCCCCTTATCAGAAACTGCTCAGGTTCCTGGTGCGAAAAAAAAAAAAAAATTTTTTTTTCAACCATTGCCCTCTTGGTTTTCATGATAAACATGTTTCATTATGGATGTTACTGACAACAGCAAACAGAAGGAAAACACAGAAAGGGAGAACAAGTTGAAAACAGAAACTGAACATTTTTAACCAGTGAAATTGTTTTAAGGGCCTTTTATGACTGTGAGTATTTCAGACTAGGTATAAAGAAATTCCTTTATGATGTAGGCAGTGAAACACTGGAACAGGTTGCTGTAGCAGAATACTCTGCCTGGAATAGGAAAGAAAAACTAGCAAAGCTGTCTGTGGTGAATGAGGAGGGGAGCACCATAGTGTCTTTGGTATTGAATAGCACTGAAACTACCCTGCTTCATAAAGGTTCAAATAGCCTTTTAGTCATAAACCATTGACAAAGTCTGGAACTAAGATTTGATCCAGCTGCAGCAAGCAACTCTCTGAGGAGTTTAGTAAGCAGAGGGGTCTTTTCTGCACCTCATGATTCAGTGGAAGGGCTTTAACAAACTTTCTTTGAGGCTACCACTCTGCCCATAACAGTTGCCCAGGCAGGTTGAAATTGCTCCATTTCTGAGAATATTCAAGGTAAAGATGGGCAGGACTCTGAGCAATCTGGTTTAGTGAAAGATGTCCCTGCTCATTGCAGAGTTGGACTAGATGGCCTTTAAAGGTCCTTCCAATTCAACTCATTTAATGATTCTGGGATTCTATGACCCTATATTCGTCTTTCTCCATTACGACATTTTTCCAAAGTTGCTTTCATGGTCTAGCTGGCAATGGTGGCCTAACTCTATTGCCATGTCTGGTGTATAACCCACCTTAAGAGTGATGGCTGACAAATATACTGCATGAAATCTATACCTGGTTATGTGCAGAGGTTACACAGCTCTGCTCTTCTTTATTAGGGGATCATGGAAGTACTTTTCTAGCCTTAAAACTAGAAAGTGAAGGTGAGTGAAAATATTTTAGATTTGATACATATTTGTAGTGTTGCTATTAGTACAGTATGTGCTTTTTATGTGTTCATATTTCTATAAATATTCTTATAAAATGCAATTTCCTATATACTTTTCCATTATATTATATAATCCTACATTTTATAATCCTACAGCATGAACTTCATGGTTTCTTTGTGTCTACTCTCTTTGATGCAAACATCAATAAGCAGTTGCTGTTAAAATGCCATTTCTTTCCTGTTTAAACATAATCAATACAAGAGAAAAAGAAAGAAAAGAAGCGATTACATTTTCCCTACATATTAACATATTGAATATTATAATTTTTGTCCAGAGGGGCAACTTTGATCATGCTGTCTTAGTCTCTGGGTGACACATGGGACAGAATTTCACGCAGCCTTTTCTATTTAGAGCCTATATGTTTTAGTTGTTCCAAAATACAAAAGTGCACATCAGTAAAGGAAAATAGAGGCTTGATCTGAATGATGGCGAAATTCCAGAGAAAAATATGAACGAACATACAGTAAATCAGGCACATTCTGAATACATCAGACACACTGCACATGCACATATTGACTCAGTGGCGCATGGATGTGGCACTGAGATCATAAGTCTTTTCTGATGAGACTTCTGTATGTTCATAAATCCTTGACAAACTACACTGCAGTGAGTGGAGCTAATGGAGTAGGGAGGTAAATTCCCTTAAGCCAACCCAGTCAATCTGCACTTTCACTCAGATATAACTCTTCCACCCTCATATTGCAGTTTTACAACGTACCCTGTGACAGAAATGTTGTAGAGGCCTTTATGCCCCATCATGACTGGCTGAGGCATCTAAGATGGCTTTTCCTGATTAATTCTACTGAATGCTCTCTCCACAAGACTTGGTGCAGAAAGACTACTGGAAAAGTCTTCCACCCAAGTCTAGCATGTTGTATTGAACTACCCCAAGCTGATGATACGACCTTCCAAATTTATTACTTCAGATGTAGCCTCACATTTTAGGAACTGTAATTTCAATATTGAATGCTACATAAAAATTAGCTACTGGCCATGAGCACACATGATTCAGGACAAGGAACATCCTTCCTTTGCCTCAGTAAAAGCTATATCTTCTTATACCACTTTGTTATTTCTTCGTCTAGACACATAGACATAGTCATACATATTTTCTGACAAGAGAAAATTACAGCTTTGCCCCACCACATCAAGATGTTCATGTTGTGAAGGACTTAGAAAAAAAGTGTGATTATAAATGAACATTGAATTTAATTGATGAGAAGTCATCATGGATATTTTTAGTGTAGAAATCATCTAACTACCCAAGAGAAAGAAGCAAGGTAATAATCTTAACAGACAAGAACTGCACATTTTTGTATTGATGTTATAGATGGCCTTGAGATTCAGGCATTAATAATTTCCATGGATTCTAGGGAAGTTCAATTTTAAATCCCTTGCACCCACTTTCCCCTTGGAATGCTGGATTCATGTCAGATCAACTCTTAAAAGAAATATTACTTTCTATTCTATTTAATGTTTCAAGAATCTGTGAGAGAAATAAATATCGGTTAATACCTGGAACCCACAAGGCATGAATTAACCACGGCACAGATCCTAGCCCTTATTTCACATTGGTTCCCTTGAAGAACGGAAGCTGGAAAAACCAGGGAGCTGGATTTAATGCCTTATTAGGCCTCATGTAAGTTACATTGGGCACAGTTCAGATGGTTAACTTGATTGTGACTACTTGACTTGATTGATAATGCAGGAAGCCAAGGTCTGCCATACACTGATAATAGATACTCTGAGTCACAGAACTGTCTTGAACTTGGACTTCAGAGGAGGCACAGTGCCTAATTCAGGCATCTGTACTTAGCAAGTCTGAATATACTTCTTAATCTTTCCAAATCTTCATGACCCAGATGCAAAATGGAATGGTAACATCTTCTCTGACAGGTCTAGTACAAACCCAAAGATATTAAACTGCTGAGTAGTTAACAGATACAGTTGTCATTAGGACTTTAAACTTCTAAAATAGATAACCAGAGTCCTATTGCAAAACTAGTCTCATCCAAACAGTTTCTTGTTTGAAAAATACATGTCTTTTTTGACAAATACATGTCTTGTTTGACAAACACAAGTGAATTATTTAATGTTTTCTCTGTTATTTTCTTGGCATGAGACTTTCCAAGTATAGGTAGGGGTGAGGTGAGATAAGATGAAGGAAAGGGGAAGGTCATGGTAGGGGAGGGGAGGNTTGGATACTGTCCTATTAAACTCACTTTTAATACCCTCCATTGTATATAATTATCTGTTCTAGGTTCAGAAGAAATGTGATCTTTTATATTTACAGATAGACCTTGCTTGCCAAAAGGGTATTTTGTCACAAGTTTCTACATAAATGCAAACAAAGATCTTTGTAGAAGATAGGTGAATATCATTTGGAGGAATCAGAAAGGAATAGTTCATGACAAAACCATGGGAAATTCAATGCTCACCCATATTGGGACACAGTTGGCAAAGAAAATAGATTCTGTTATACAAGAAGTTATGACTGAATTTTGGAAAACACTTCCTTCAAATAGATGCAAGGCATGAGATTCATTTACAGGGCACACATCTACATCTGAATTAGCCACACTACTTCTCTATGAGGAGAAATAACCAGTTTTTGGATGCAATTCATCTCCTTTCTCCTGAATATTTTATTTAGGATAAGACTTCACATTTAAAGGACTTATTTTTCTCACTTATTGCATCTTCTGAATTATTGCTACTATATTGGAACTGCACTGATTAGCTTAAGCACAGACCTTTAAATGGTAGAGATCCATGCCTAGTGAGGTAAAACGTTCTTCAAGACTCAGAAATGTATGAACTAAAAAATGAGGAAATAAGAGGAGAAAAATAGTTGTGAGTCTTTTTAGTAAATGGAAGTAAGTCAGGTTTTGGACTTCAGTGGCCTGCGTGCATTCTCTGAGACTCAGTTTTTGCATTTGTACACGTATATTATATTTCACAACAGGTGGTGTTCTATACATTTCCATGCCTTTGTATGCATAGAAGCTATTCCTTTAGGGTGAGATTGTTATGAGTAGGGCAGCCATATCATACAAAAAGTGCTGTGGAATTCACATTTGGGCTTGTTTCCTTTGCGTTTGTGCTTATGTTAATTTTGGGCTGTTTGGATAGCCCTAGAAGCAATGTATACAATTAAAATAATGGAATATTTGGCCCCTTTGATTAATTTCAGCACCCTGAAAAATGGGAAATCCACAAAAACTCAGCTTCCTTGTTGCCTCAGCTGATGAAATTATCACTTGAAGCAAAAAGAAAAGCCTGAGAAAAACTTAAAGGCAGATACAAATGATATTTTGAGGTTTATTGGTGCTCCTGAGGAATCAAAACACTCAATCAGAAAGTAAAGAAAGAAATAATAATAATAAATATCTAAACACTTAATGGCTTATAGGACAGAAACTATCTTCTTTTTGTTTCCAAGCTGACGATAAATGATGTTTAACACTGTGCATTTAAGTCACTTTTTGTTGCATTTTAATCTGGTAATTAGTTTTTCCATGAATCAAATACTTTTTAAGAAGATCAAACTGAAATATCATTTAGCTTAATTCTGATGAGGCTGAAGCTATGCTTCATTTGACCAAGGGTGTTTAAGAGTTGAACAATAAAGTGTAATATAGAAAGTCTTTAACAGCAACCTTTTCCATTCTAACTAGTGCATAATATTGGTTTTGCAATCATTTAGTAATTATATAAGGAGGACATATTTATTACGAATTATTGATTTTATAATTACTGCTGCTGCTGTTCACATTATTACACAATGAAAATCTTTTAATATACAATGTTCTTCACCCTCAGCTGGCAAGCAGATAGTGCAATGCAATTTACTGAGTAGCCAAGAGTAGATTTTTATCGGCACTTTTTTTTGCCAGCTTCCTAAGTGGCTTGCTTTCTGAAAAAAATATTTCTAATAGCACTTAAACCAAGAAGAATATCCAATCTCTCAAGGTCATTCCTGGAAGATTATTATAGCAAGTCAACGGAGAGAGAGAGAGAGAGAGAGAGAGAGAGAGAGAGAGATTTGTTTAATTGTTGAGTTATTGGACTGCTAATATCACCACTATAGGTGATAGCTTTAAATTTGCTGTAAGCTAAATAGACATAAAAGGCCACTATCATACTCTGGATTATGACACATGAAGATATATCTCTTACAAAATTGATTTTTCCATCTGTGCAGGCTGACTGCTCAGTGCAGGTAACCTGCCTGTATAACTATGGGGAAATGTTATATTTGGGGCTAGTGTATAATTGTCAATATGTTATATATTCTTGAGCAAGAGATTTTTCTTCAAGATGTCTACAAAAGAGATTGTTCAAGTTCACCATTTGATTGGTTCTGCAGCTGCTCACTAATAGCTGTTACTAAGAATCTGTCACCCCAAACAAAGAGGAGTTCTGCACCATCAGAAATCTTTGGAAATAGGGCTTTCCATTACTGACATCAGAATTTAATCCTGGTTACAGAATTTAGACCTGGCAGGTGAAGGGAAGAGGACGCCTTCCACAACTTCTTCTGCACTTACCAGGGTTGAAACTTTGACTGGAATTCTCCCAGTTTATTACAAACACACATGCACAGACACGGACACACAGCACATGAACACACACACACTAACATGCAGGTTTAACAGTGGTCCCAAGGTTGGATGAGAGCCTGAATTTTGTTGTTGTGTTGTTTTTTCCTCAATAAAATGATTTTATTAGGACAAGGTTGTGAAAGAAAAAAAATTACTTAAAAAATGCATCACACTGAGATCAGCATGTTCAATGAGAAGAAAGGATGTTGCATCCCAGGATAGACTCTGGATCATCCCAGTTACATGATATCATGCTTAGTGTCTCGCCACCTTTAGTACCACATATACAAATATAGAAAGGAAGCAAAAAGGCTCAGCCTGGGGTCTTTGAAATGACAGAAAGAAGTTGCTGCTATAGGACAGACTTGAAATGATCTGGCCAGGAGCAGACTTCTGATTTCCCCACAGTAAGAATACACATAAAAGGAACACAAAGAGTGGGAGCAGAAATTCACACTAAGTTCTTCATAGACCTTTGAATCCTCAAGATGGAGGAAAGAATCCTTAGTCATATCTATATAAGGAAATTTTGTATTTTTCTTCTCTAAAGAAAGCAAGAAATATGAAATAACATTAGGGCTGTACTGGCACATAGAATACAACACAAATATAGGCAGAATAGAAATAAGAATGACATATTTTGTTTTCATAAGGGGATACTTTCCTCAAAATTATAAATTAGATGCTTTTCTGAGGTTCATGAAATACAAAATGATGACTGCAAAAGTGCTATTGTTGTCATTGATTGGGACTCAATTTATTATTTTTATTTTAATTTTAATATTTTAAACTTTTCCTGGTATATTTCCAGGTTGAGACAACATTGTTCTAGCACATTCCAGGCAATTGTGACTGTAACTAAAACAGAATATCATTGTCAGAATATCTTTCTTTTCCACAGAAAGAGGACATCAGCACGTAAGTCTTCACCTTGCTCCCACTCACCCTATATTTTAGTCTCCAGAAAGAAGAAAGTGAGCTATGGAATTTCCTAACCAGGTCCAGGTGAGTGAGAAGGACTCTGTGATTGCTTTGCTTTTATTGTGTGAAAATCTGGTGTTATAAACAATTGCAGGAGTATATGCAATGCATCATAATGATTGTGATATGCTGGCCATGGCAACTTTCACAACTGGGTGTGCTTCATCATGAAAATGCCTGAGCGGTGCAATGTAAGGATCAATCAATCTTGGCTTGGTATTGAGACAAACTGTATGGTTTAATGAGTCTTTTCTGTCTCTTATGGTAAGAGGAAATCAATCAATGAAGAAAATCAGATCAGTGATTTAAAAATAATGTTTTCTTACTGTTTATACCCAGCAGTTTTAAACTTTGAAAAGTCTGTGAGCTATTAGAACAGTAACAACAAAAAAACCCTCTGTTATTCATTATTTTTTTTCCTGCTGAACAAGTAGTAAGCAAGAAAACAAGACCTTCTCATTGTGTTATACTCTACATAGGTTTTTGAAATGTGTAAAAAAGTACAATCTTAAGAGTATGATTAATTCAAAATTTAATACAACCTTTCATAAAATATCTTTAATAAAATATTACAGATAAGATTCACTGTCTGAAGTGTCTCTCTGCAGCCTTTTCCTTTCTCCATTGATAATATAATAAGCTGAAGATGATAAATTTTCATATATAACCACTTGAAAACCCAAAGAGGGCCGAGTCTGAGCTGTGGATATTCTCTGATGTGTGAGCACAATCATGACAACTCATTTAGCTGTGCAGTAACTTGGGCATTTAGGAAATAATTTGATGTTTGAATAACACACCTGCAGAAAGCATTTTGCATCAAGAACTCATTAATGTTTTCTAGTTTAGTTGAATAATAGTACATATTTTTCAGAATCCAGTAGCCAGGAACAAAATATTTAAAAGTAAAGTGTAAGAAGAATTTAAATTTGCCTATATCCAGATTACCAATATTATCAATTTGACCTATTCTTTTAGCATCAGTTTATAGTCAACTGAGAAGAGTCTAATTCCGTGTGGGATTCATCTTACTTTGCTGAGGCTTAAGATGTAGGAGGAGATGATATGTTAACTGGAGTTACTTGGGTCTCTTTGTTGATGTGGAAAATTCAGATTACATATAGGATTTTAGATTGATAACTCAGATTCTTAAGCCTGAGAGAAATAAACACAGTATGTTTCAATGGAAGTTTTCTACATTACTAAGTTCTGAATATTATGATTACCTTGGCTGACATACACAAATGGATTTTTGGATTGTGTGTCCAGTGTTATATGTAAGAAACTTGGAGTCATCTAGGGAAAATGCCCTGGAAATGACAAACCCCTTTAACTGCACAACATTTCAAAACCCAAACAAGCAGATTCTAAAACTATGGAAAAACTTTGTCTTATATATTCTATATAATCTACTCTTCTAAGGTGATTTGGTCTAGGAGTCCCAGTCAAGGACAAATTTCTTGCTCTGACTGAACAAATAAGAAAAACAAAACAAAATAAACAAACAAAACAAAAAAACAAACAAACAAAAACTAAACAACAGGACATATGCAAATGAATAATGGGTATCTGATTTGCTTTTAGGTCTTGTATTTGGCTATTTTTTTAAGAAACATTTTAATTAATTAAAGTAAAAACAGCCCTCCTGTCTTAAGGTGACCAGTTATGGCTCTCATGAAATCCTTTGTGTCTTTTTTTTTCCCTTGAAAATGTCAAGGAGTGCAATAATAACAATTAATGATGATGACTGTTGCTTCAAAGCCAAAAACTGTGAGTTTAATAGGTTCATAAGTCCATTCCTCGCTGTGGAAGTTGATTTGTGACATCCTGTCACATATCTGTCAGGCATTTTGTTAGTGGTGCTGCAGAAATATTTTATTTTATTTATTAAAAATAAAAATAATACAATATTTTAAATATTCTTTGACATTTGGAGGTGGAGTTTTATTTATTAAAAAAAAAACTGGTGCAAATATACTTGACAAAAACATAAAAAATGCAATATTCTTTGTAAGAGACATTAGAAAATATGTGTATTGCAATAAAAAAAAATGTATTTCCATAAAATGCAGATGAATACAAGTGAATTCCAGGGGAAAAATAAGAAATTTATAGAAGTGGACATCATATTCTGGGACCACTTCAATATTTTTCTTTTGTTACTTTACTTCAATGCCAGCTGATCATATATCTGTCCATCTGCAGAGGTATTTTCATGTCCTCATCTGTCTTTTAATTATAAAAAATATACAATTTTGTTTTTTGTAGCTCCTGCTTTAACAAAGACCCTTGGATGTAATTGCATAAGAGATACTGGGCTAAGATGACTATCATTGACCTGAAGGCCTTACTGATTTGCAAACTTCTTGTAGGCTTAGCTATTAAAGAGACAGAATAATTACAATCTGTCAGAGCTAAGTGTTTTTAAGTGGTTTTGGTTTTATTTTGGCTTGTGTTTTTTCAGGTTTTTCTTTTCCAAGACACCTAAACTAAGCATCTTCCTCTAGCTAATCTTGTATGTTACCCCTTCAGAAAACAAGGCTAATCATATTGAAAGGCTGATTCATCCCACCTGATGGTTACAAGTCAGGCATAAGAGTTGTTCTTTCTTTATTCCCCATCAATTACAGAGTAAATGAAGACTGACAAGATCACAATTCAGTAGTAATGTTGAGGTGGAATGGATCTCTTTTTCTACAAGCCCTTCCGAGATTAATGTAAATAATAGAAACTAAAAACATTCAAATCCACTACTTTAGCAATCTGGAAATTAGTACGATTTCAGAGTCACTGTTTAAACTGTATTTCAGAGATTTATTTACTTCTAAGTCTAAAAGTAAGCACTTGATTAATTTTTCAGTTTTTTTCTAAGCAAAATGCTTCAGCTAGTGTAACATCAAATCAATATATGCAGAAATAACAATAATAATTACACAATGATGTTGATACATTTTTAATATATATCTATATCTATATCTATCTGTATTTTAATACCATGGCGAGACCATAAACTTTCTCTTTGTTTTCTTAGATGGGTTTATGATTAATATCTTTTTTATAAAAAAAATAAATCTATAAAATGAAGGATTTTTATCTTTCATAGAGTCAGAGAAGAAATTAAATATCCTAGAATAAAGCCTGCATTTTCCTAGACACTAAATCACAAGTTATTTGAAGACACTTCTCTCTGTCATTTACTTTCACTTCAGTTAATTGAAATAGCAAATAAAGCTTTACATTGCTCCATGTCACCACTATAATGCTTGTGAATTCTTGGAGAATGTAGATGCTGTCTTTTCTTGTCAACTTTTCATCAACTACTTCATGGCAGAAAAATCACTGGTGACCCTTCAGAAGAATCTTAGATTTTGAAGTGAGAAGATATCACTGGGTTTATTTAGTTTTGCCTTCATAGCACAGAGCACAGGATTTTTATTTCCTACTTCATGTCAAGTAGTGCTTTGAATAGAATAATCTTTTAGAGAACAACAAATTCCAATCCTGTTTAAAAAAAATTCTAGCAAAGGAGAATGCAATATAAGTCTTGTCATTCTAACATTTAATTACTCTCACCATAAAAATCTAATGTGCCTACCCTAAATTAACGTTCACTTTTTCTTTCCCTTGTATACTAGGTTAGTTGTGAAATATAATTATTGGTTGGTTTGTTTGTTTGTTTGTTTGTTTTGTTTTTTGTATTTTTACTGTGGTATTTCCCCACTTTGTAAATGTGACAAACATGTTTTGCCCCTAAATATATTACTTGTTATTAACCACACTGAAAATACACACTAGGCTTAGACACAAAACCTATTATTGCATGTCTGCTGATCTTTGCTGCCTGCTCCATTGTGTATTATAAATCTGGGTTAAACTTAAGATAAGCTGAGTTTGCTTAGCCCGCTTTTCACTGAGCTAAACTAATTTGAACAGACTTGATTTTCTGCAGGGTAGACTACTCCCATGGATAGTTCTCATGAATCAGCTCACTTGTTGTGTGTGATGCCAGAATAACTTGTTCATATATCTGAGTCTAATAGTATCCTTGTCCCTAGATTATTGGAAGCTGAGAGCACTGTGTATCACTGGTCTGTATTGTTCATTATTTATCATTCCTTTAGCTTTTGTATCAATTCCAAGCTTTACTAGGATTGTTTTTTATATTTTCTTCCACCTCGTTGATAAAATGTTTACTAATATAGATTCAAAAATCAATCTGATGGAGACCCCAGTTAAAAAGCACCTAATTGGTATTAATTCCTAATTTACAATTACATCGTTATTAACAATTTCTTTAATAATTTTATGTGATTGGCAAAACAATGAGGTCTTAATTTTATTTTTTTAAATTTCTTATATCCAAGTCACCTTCTTTAAAGGAGTTACATTATTATTCATCATTATTACTTTATAAAGTTGATTCAGTCCTCTCATCAAATTATTGACATGTGCTGGTTAGAAAAGATTTATTTGCAACATTTGCACATTCACTGCCATTAATACATTGCTTTCCTTTAATTCATTGTTAATTCAGAATTCTCTCAAATGGCCCATCGTTTTGTTTTGAATATAAATGAAACTTGTAATTGTTTGGATTATCCTATTTATTCCTCCTTTAAAAAGCTTTTTACTATGCATTTTTTCCATTATACTTCTGGCATGTTCTTAAGTTTCAAACACTGGATTAAATCTACTTTAATAGTTTGCGTAATTCCTGAAACAGCTCTTCAAAATTTTTAAATAGAAAATTACTGAGTCCTAGTGATTTAAAAGGGATTCTCACATGAACTCAACAGAATTTGAATGGGAAGCACGTCATCATGAAGTGACAAACAAGTGCTTGTCAGAACCCTTCACTGATCATTTCTAGGTTTTCTGTCAACTACCATCCCAGTCACATCCTGTTGTCACATGCAATATATACTATTTTGAATGACGTACTCTTATGCACTTTGAAATGGTAATTGTTCAAATGACTTTGTATTAGCAGTTACAAACCAAGGTGGCTTCACTGGAAGAATTAACCTTTCATGTTGGCTACATAAGTGAGTTGCAGTATTCCCTGGAGAAGAAGTGTGTAGTAATGGCTCCTAGCTCTTTGATAATTAACACAAAAAGTCAGATCAGGAGGCTGTCCCAGTGGAATCTAATCTTCTTCCAGAACTGGACTACCAGCTTTTTTGTTTGTTTGTTTGGTTGGTTGGTTTTTTGTTTTGTTTTGTTTTGTTTGGGTTTTTTTTTAATTGTAGAAAAGGAAATGAAAGACAAAAATGGAGTGAAAAGGCACCTGTGTTCAAGTGTCTTTGCACCATCCATGGTAACAAAGAGATCATTGCATCTTCAGTCACATCTGATCAAGCCACTGGAATGATATCCCCTACTGTCACTCCCATCCCTTGCTCATCATTTTTACAGCTGTGGTAGTTATGCTACTTCTGGTGCTGTTTGCCATCTAGAATTACTGCTGGGGCTACTTCAATCTCTGTTGTGCTGTTAATAGTAAATTTAGCCATCTGAGTAGATCCTCATATTGGTACTTAATGTCTTCTGAACTAGTTCCCACTGCAATAGAATTGCTTTGTTGCTGTCTAAGGACATGGAGAACAAACAGACATGCACACAACTTCTAGGGAGAGCAGCCAGGGACTGTTTGCAAGATCACCCTGTGTTAACCAGCCAAGGAACAATAACTCTGTAATCAGCATGAATGTGGAATCTAGCTGATATTTAGATGTTTAAATGGTTAGAACACTCAGTGGGCTAGAAAAGGCTTTAAATTTTGGACTTCCACTGGAGATTCTTGGAATGTTTTTAAGGTAATCTGCAAATTTGAAGTCTTTTAGGTAAGACATCAGATGACAGTCATTCAGAGGTTCTGGGCTCAGTAGGGACTCACATCTGCAGTTTTACTGCTTACTAACCTGTGTTCATCAATAAAATAGAGCTAAAGATGCCTTCTCTACCTTCATTATCTATTTAGAACCTAAACTTCATTAGAGAGGGTTTGGGGAGGTTGTCCACTTGTTGGTTTTAGATTTATTTTGTTACTCTTCATATATACAGCAAAACAGAACTCTGATCAGTTGAATAGATAAACATACTCTGTTAAGAATATTAATATCATTACATATCTTCATCATTTCTTTGTCTTTCTCTGGAGCCTAAAGTACTGCATACACATGGAATATCTAATAAATTCCCTGCTTCTTATTTTCTCTGGGAAAGAAAATTTAAAAGTGTTTTCATTTCACTGATTTTATGAGAACAATTCTATTGGGCAATATCTGAAACCATAAACCTCAAACTGGCTGAGGAGATAGCAGCTGATAGGTACAGACTTTCATTATGTTTTCCCCAGTAACTGCACACATGTTGAAAACCAGAAACACACCTCAGTTTTAGACAGTAAATATTATTTTAAATGGTATATAGGTATATAAATGGTATATAGGTTTAATCAGTAGTCAGTAATCAAATCAAGCCAATAATTCCAGGTTCTCATTTGTGTTGTATGTATTTGGTCCTGTGCTTCTTGACTGATGCTGTATGAAAACATGCAAATGAAAATAAACAACTAAGTAGCATGTGAAATACAGGAGGGGAAAAGGGACTCTTATTTCATACTCTGCTTACCTGTACTTTTTAAAGGATTGTCTATGTTATGAAAATGCTTTGGATCTCCTCTCCTCTCCTCTCCTCTCCTCTCCTCTCCTCTCCTCTCCTCTCCTCT
>VXAU01004936.1:22641-57733 GCA_013399695.1 Formicarius rufipectus
GTTTTTTTATGTTATTGCATGTCATCTCCTCTCCTCTCCTCTCCTCTCCTCTCCTCTCCTCTTTCCTTTTCTTTCCTTTTCTTTTTTTCTATGAATGTTTTTATATTTTTATTTTTTCTTCCAGTCTTCATCTCTGCAACAGCTCCATTTGCCTTGAACAGCATCACATAAAACATTTCACATTACATAAACTGTGCTTCCCTCAACAATTTTCCTATATCTGAATGTAATGTCATGAATATGGCTATCTAATGGATACAGTTCTGCCTGATTTTTTTGTTTTGTTTTGTTTTTGTTTTTGTTTTTGTGGTTTTTAATGTTTGTTTATTTGTTTGTTTGTTTTGTTGGGGATCAGATTATATCACCAAAGAAATATTTTTACTATCGCTGTATGCTCTTAATGTTCTTCTGTAATTTTCATGGTTACTAATCTGTTTTTCTATAGAGATCTGTCTTTAGTTCTCCTATGAACATATGAACCAGTTGACCAGGGTTAATTTAAGCTGACAGAGAGGTAGCCAGCACAAAGATACCTATTTCCTATAAGTCTCAGGAGAAAAAGGAAAAAAAAAAAAAAAAGGAGAAAAAAAGAAAAAAAAAGACTAGTTGAGAAAAGAATTGTACTCTACTGGTGGCTATGAGAATATTAGAAGCAGGTATTTTGTCCTTTTTTTACACATCTATAAATCCATGTGAAAATATACTAGTAGCAGTAAGGGAATTCAGTTTAATCATGCTTTCTTGGATCATATGTTTTCTGTTGATCCTGCAGTGGAACAAGGACTTTTCTGCATGGCGTGTTGTGGGTCCTTCCTTCAAGTGTTTCTGTGGTGGTTGTTAAGGGACAAGTGATCATCAAGATGGTGCTTTTACACAAAAGAGTTGGAAAAGGAGAAACTGGGGATGAAATACCTTGCTGGAAACTGTTTCAATGTGAATTGATAAGGGAAATAAACTGCTTATTGAGAACATAAGACATCAAATTCTTTTAATGGTTTGCACATGTGTATGACCATCACTGTTCATGTAAAGAAACTTCCAGTTTATGGATGTGTGTTTTTAAAAAAATTGAAAATTTAAAGGAGAGAAAGAATTACATACTAAAAAAGAATATAGAAAGTCAAGTGCAAAAAAACCCAAAAAACTTTTGGGTGCATTCTACAAAAAGAAGTTTAAAGAGTTGATGTCAGATTTCTCTTAAAACAGTCATACCAATTCTTTACTACAAAAATATTATGTTGTTCACTAACTACAGTCTATGACAAGCAGACTTTTAATTTCAACTTATTACTGATCTAATGTCAAGGTGAGATGAATAAAAACCAAACTACAAAATTGGATTTGATCCCTTCATTAAAACCAGTAAAGAGTAGAGGAAGGAAAATGTTACAAAAGTACATTCTCCAGAGTAAATCCATGCTCTTTCAAGTCTCCAGAGGAAAAAAATATTTTGTTTTCAAAAAAGTCTACAAATGTTAGTTTCATCATAGTCTGAAAATACTGACTTCAAAAGAGGACCCATTTTCATCCACACAACTTAGAAACAGCATCTTTGATTTTTGTTTCTCAAAAAAAAAAAAAAATTATACTATCTCAGAAGTGGCTTTTGTTTTTATAAAGTGATCACAAGAATATTTTTTTACTATTATTTTCTAAGTTAAAATTTGAAACAATCTAAAATTCCATTTTTTACTCTTTTCTTTTTCATATAGTTTTTTTATAAATTCATCATCCTTCAAAGAATAACTGTGAATTCTAACACCTCTTATTTATGAGGTAAAAAATAGATCAATATGGTACTTAACTGAATATAAGCCATGTGGTAGCCTGATGCCAAGTGCAAGGATGGTCTTGTTTTATCATCAAACTCCCTAAAGATAAAACGTAGCTGGATTCTGGTTTGGAATCCAGTCAAATCCATCATTTCATTACGAATGTGTCGTACATCTTTGAGTAACCTTGACCAAGGGCACTGATGCCTTAAAGAAGTCACCTATAGCTAAGTTTTGGTGATGCAATTTTGCATTGTAAGAGCTGCTGGTACGTGCTTAGGGGCACAAGTCTAGAGAGTTGAAGAGTTTTGTTGACACAGATCATATTTTTTTCACCTACAAAACAGAGAAAACTGGGATTTTCTATGAGCCATTTTGAGTGTACTCCTATAGAGTGAAAGTAGCTATCATTATTATTGCTGTTAATAATAATACATTTGCTGATCCATTGAGCAAAATCTTTGTGTGGAGTTCCAAGAAAAGTAAATTTCCTACTCCCTCTGTTAGCCAGCCCTTTCTTTCACTTCTTCCCTTCATTATAGTGAAGGCAGTGTAAAAGGTCTGATCAGGATTGTAGCTGCAAAGTCAATAGGAGCCAGTCATTTAACTTCTTGAGGCACCTTTGAAAATCCCAGCCTGACATCACTACAAATTAGCTGCACCAGAGCAGGGTTTTTCTTGATAAGTAATATGAGAGTTACAAAGCACTTCTGCTTAACAAATGTTTCCTTTTCGTTACAGAACTCTCAGACTATTTTTTGAGCTGGATTCTCTACATGGATTTTTCATATGGAACAATAGTTAGCACCCTGACAGTTAACAAGGTAATGAACGATTAGGCAGTAATTTATCTGCTACAGTGTGTAGCCCCAAAGAGATGAGACAACTTTTCTTAAGATTTCTGTCTGGGTTTTTAGGGCTCTTTGTCAGGTAATTTTTATTCACATCTGACTGTAGTTACACTGGACTATTGCGTTATGCAGATTGAACAAAATTTTACTCACTTCACTTGTTTTCAAAGGAGTGCTTCAGTTTTAAGATTTTTTTTCTCTGCATCCTATTTTTCTGAACCCACTACTGGGCTGTGGATTAGCTCCATAAAGGTTTTAGAGGTTGTCATTTAATAAAATGCAGAATTAGACATTTAGGTAATATATCTAATACATGGGGAAAATCAGACACTAAGAAAGCAATACATAACACTGAGAAACTCCAGGAGGAAATGCACAGGGTGAAATGAGACACTGATTTCAGAGCTGTGGGAAAGACATTTTGATTTGGTTTGAGACAAATGTCTGTTATAACTGCAGATCATTCTTGAACTTTCTGTCAAAAAGAATCTAATTATTGACATCAGAAGTTGATGAAATCTGAAGAGAACACCCACCCTTCAATACTCAAGAACAAATTAGGAGGACATTTTATCAGGCCTGTCTTTTTTGCCCATCTTAACATGAGATGAGTAAGTGTCTAGAACCCTTTTATGGGATGAATAAGCTATTTTTAAACTCATAAATCTGGGCCTATGAATTCCCTCAGTTGACCAAAACTGTGCTGGTTCCCTAAATCTGTCTGTGGTACTTCCACAAGGTTACATAAAGGAACCTAAGAAAGCTTCCAAAGCTGAATGTTATCAGCTGACCCCCAGGGGTATCTGTCATAGACTCTGGTGTCAACCTACATGGTCCTCCATTGAAAAAAATTTAGACTGAACCTTCCCCACTCCATTAATTCCACTGGAGCCTAATGGACCTCACTAACGATGTCACTAAAAGGTTGGTTATATGCATCTTGGTACCACAATGTGAATGCCTAAATAAAGTGTTCTGAAGACTGAAATTTTGGGCTTGGGGTATCTCAAACACCTGTTTTAGTGCTCAGCAGTACTTACTCAAGGGATCAAACAACTCTAGTTTTACATCTTATTGTTATGAACAACGCCTTACCACTTACATGGTATTACAAACCTAATCCCCAAAAGTCATCTTTTTTAAGCAAAAGTTAAACAAATCTTCTGCAAACATTCTTTAATGATTGAGATGGCCCTAATCATTCACTCAGCTGTTTTATTACTTGTCTTTAAGTCTGATGAGTTCAAAGCAGATGTGCATCACTGAATTCTTAATAAAAGGCCATTGCTTGTCCTGCTGAATAAGAACTACTAATGACACCAATTAAGATCTGTAAATGTCCTTTACACTTGTTTGTTATTTTTCAACTCAAGAAGACTACGGAAGGCAGAGGACCCTGAGATCACTTAGACTGAAACAGTCTGAGCCGACACTTTAATTGAAATATTATGTAGAGTAATGATTGAAAAAAAAATTATAATGAAGTGATTACATTTGTGATTGGGTCAGTTGCAGAAGGTTC
Source organism: Formicarius rufipectus (assembly GCA_013399695.1). Lineage (NCBI taxonomy): Eukaryota > Metazoa > Chordata > Aves > Passeriformes > Formicariidae > Formicarius > Formicarius rufipectus. The sequence goes on from VXAU01004936.1 coordinate 26,787, forward strand.
TTCAGTCTTGTTAGTTTCTAGAATTATGAGCTATCCAGAAATAAATGTCCAAAACCTCAAACTCCAAATACATAGAAAATAAAACACATACATGTTAATTGCAGAGGATTTAAAGTAGATCTCTTCTAATACTGATTTCCTGCTCTACACTGCATTAGCTCATGGATGTCAGGCCTGATACACACACTGATTCAAACATCTGTGATCTTGACTAAGAAAGAGTCTTAGTGCACTATCAGAGCAACAATGACTGATGACTGCACTAAAATTGCATTTACTATTATGTTGCAGAGGGTTGATAACAGGTGTTTTGAATGGGAACTAGTAGTATAGAATCTGATGTGTTTAGTCCCAGTTCTCATTCCAGTTCTCAGGTTTAAGGAAGCCTTATTCATGAATACAGGGACTCCATATTTGTTTTGTCAGAAAACTTCCATTGAGGTATGCCTAAGGTCATGCCTTTGAAATTTTCTTGGAAGAAGAAGCAAATGAATAAAGATGCTTAAGAAGCCCAGTGATGTGTGTTCTGTTCGCAGAAAAAGTGGGAACTGCATCTCTGTCTTTGCGTCTCAGTAGGTGAGTGGGGGATTATGACACGCCGTATCAGAAACATTGACTCAAAGATATTTCTAGAGACAGAAAATAGTCTTTTACTATCCATCTGACTGCCCTCTCCACTGGCTTGCAAGCAATCTTTTTCTTTTGCTTCTTGTCTCTTTATTTTGGGTACTAAGACATGGGTATGAATGTGATTTGAGAAATGCATAGTGGAGGTAAAGAGGGAGCATTCAGATCTAAAGGCAAATCCTCTAATGTATTTAATTTGGGTTGAATTTTATCTTCTTTTCTCTTGTTTTCAGGAAAGTACAGTGCTTTACTGTGTCCAGTAAGCAACATCCCATTTAAGCAAAGCTGTCCATACATCTATCTGACCTAAACCTTTACCTTTAAAGTTTTTTATCTCTTTCAAGTGCAGAATCCTGCTGAATTTTTGTTGTAGTTGCTCCTAAGTAACAAGGAGGAATGCACATCATATCTGCTTTATTAAGAAAAACTTTTATAGTTTGAATGTTTTTCAAAAACCTCCAAAGGAGAAAAAGAGCAAGGAAAATAAGGGGAAAAATAAGGAGGATGTAAAAAATTTTGGAAAAAAAAGAAAAAAAAGGAGAAAGAAAAGGAAAAAGGTACTCCTGCTATCTATTTTCAGAGGCAGGTACATGTCTAGATTAAATTGCTGTCCCATTTTGTATAGCACCTAAGATAAGATTAAGTTCTTAGATGTCTGGCAGCTCAAACCAGAACAGGACCCCACTAAAATGTCTTCAGGAGGTAAAGAAAAAAAAAAAGAAAGTTGGACAAACAGGCAGATAAACAAAACACTTCTACCTTTGCAGGTTACCATTCCACCTACATCTGTCTTCTTGTACTCCCACCAACTAGCTGTTATTGAGTGCTTTTCAAATGGCATTTATTACTGCCTCTAATGGCCTGCTTGTACATGAGGCTTGCATATCTTAACTAAATATTCAGTGATTTTTTCCTTATTCTAATGTTCTTAATTAGATTTATGAACTCTTTACTATTTTTTATGTTGATGAGGGACTGAGAATAAAATCCCAAAATGCTCACTCTAATAAAATATCACAGCTAACCAACTTGTGCTATTGCATGTGTTATTTCAGTGAATAATGAGCTTCAAATAATGTTCTGAATATGTTACCAAGGATGGGACAAAGAAATATAGACTAGTAATCTATTACAATATATTAATAAATACACTGGTAAGTATAGTTCACTTTCCATAAGGAATAATGGATCGTGCTGTGAGAGTAAGTTGAATCATAAGGGGATTGGGACTTTTTTTGAAAGCTTTGTATTTAACTACCCATTTTTTTATAGAAGAAATTAGTATTTGTTATTTCTATTCTATTTTTTTTTCTCTTTGAATCTGAAGAGAATTAACAAGTCAGGTGTAAAAGGTGATTGTAATAGAATATAATTTTACCTTAAATTTTCATGTTTATAACTAATTATCTTCCTTTCTTAGATTAAATAGTGAAAATGTTTGACCAACATAAATGACAGTAACTATCAAGAAGCAGTAATCCATTTAAATTGACATAAAACATGTAAAAAACCTGGTACCTAGCACTAATTACAAGAAAGCTTTCTATACCTATGTATTTTTCCAGTACAAGAAGACAAATTTTTCTTACCAGTATCACATCACTCCAGTGTCAATTCTCTGGGTACTAAATCTGCTAATGGACTGTGTAGATCTCATGCCTTCTATTCCGGATAAAATGCGCGTTTTTCTGAATTGTGTCCTGAAGTAATATATACTAATGCAGTCCTATTGACTTCAGTAGATCTGCTGTGTCTGACATGAGCCCAGTTATATAAACAAAAGCATATTCTACTACCATTTATGCTTCTAAAAATTCCTGGTTTTATAGTATAGGAGAGGCCAGGAGACTTAACTCTGTTTTATGATGTCTTTGTGTGTGCAGGTAGTCATATAAATCCTTATTCTACCAAACAGAATGATTTTGTGAATGACTTCTATCATTCCTTCTTCCTTCATGTATAGGACTCTAGCTGGCTTTGCCAACAGACTTGAAACACTCCAGTGTTTCCACTGACTCCATTGTGTGTTGTGCAAGAATCTATAATGATGTGCTCTTTCTGCCAGAGACCATTTTTCAGTTTTCTGAATAGGCAAGTGGATTCTGAATGTTGATTAAGGCCTGTTGATGTTCCTGAACCTGCTACTGCAACTAAAAATTTTGTGAAATAAAAGTGATATATTAAGGGCAGCTAGTAAAAAAGCTTCTAAGAGATTCCCTCAGGAATACCAGAAGAGTTTGTATCCACTTTAGCTCACACTGAGCCATGTGAGCATGTGCAACATGTCTTTCCAGTGTTGTGACTATCTTACAGAAACACAGTTTTCCATTAACATATGTCTAAAAAATTAGACATTAAAAACACAGAAAACTACTTTCATGTCTGTGTGAGTACCAGTGTATCTAAACAGCAAACCAAGACCAATATAAATCAAATATATGAATCTTAGTTCCAGGGTTCAGGTGCCTGATATCCTAGTACATCAAGTCCTAGCTTGATGTTCAAGTGCAATATTCGTTCACCTTTACACAAATTTTGTCTTGAAAGTGTGAGACAGCCAGTGAACAAAAGCCACAAAATATAAGATGGGTTGAAACAACATGTTTTAAAAGAGGAAAATTTGTGTAAGGATTCAAGACCAAATATATTAATATAGAAAATTTAAAAGAAAAACAAAATAAGACTTGGCAACTTAACATTGCTGAGGTACACATAAAGGCCATGGAAGCTGCTCTTTCCCCAGCAGATGGAGCAAATAATAAATAATTACATTTAGAATTACAGAATAGAATAATGGAAAAATCCAGGCTGGACCTCTGGAGATCAAGATTTTCTGTTAAATGAAGGACTTTTGATCAAAGGTCCTATCAAAGTGAATGTCCAACGAGGTTGAGTCCACCATCTCTCAGTGAAACCTATTCCAGCATTTAGTGTTCTCACTGGAAAAAAAATAAAATTGTTCTGAGTCAGCCATCCTTTAAGCACCTCGTTTGGAAGTCCTGCTCTAGAATCTACTTATTTAGCAGAATTTACAGCAGGGAGCAAAATAAAATGGAACCAAGTGTTCCAGGTGTATCCAAATAAGTGCTGACCAGGGTGGAAAAATCACACCCCATCATCTGCTGGCTATGTTCTTGTTCATGGAGCTCAGGAAAGAGTTTGCTTTTATAGCTACCAGAGCATTCTGCCGATTTATGCTAAATTTTAATCTCCCTGAGGACCTTATGGTCCTTCCAGCAGAGATACACCTAAAAAAGGGAGAACTCCAGCCGGTACAGCTGTTGCTTCTGTCCTAGCAGCAGGATTTTGCATTTATCCCATTTCAAAACTTCTGCAGCTATTCTTGGCCCAACCTTGTTTGTATACTACTTACAAAATTCCTTTTCTCAAGGTAGTAGTTCTCCAAATCCATCTGACCTCTGTGGGAGGAAATATTTACGAATTGGAGATATCATGGTTAAAAGCAGCATTTAGTATAGTCCATTCTTCCTATATTGAGTTTAAGATAAATTTAAAGGATATTTAACAAATTCTGAAGTTTCCATAGAAGCTGGTAATAAGGTACAACTGTGGTCTGTGAAGATCTTGCATGTGAAATGGGTTTAAGTTTTAACTCCATCTATTTTGCATTCAGAACTCCAAACTGGGAGCTCCCAAGCCAGTAACTGCTTCTTTTCCTCTTTGTTACACACAGCTCTTTTAAACTTAAACAAATGGCCTCATTCTTTGACCTTTTCTCCTCCACCAACCTCACCCACTATCCCCCAGTTCAAACTGATCTTTTACTTCCAGGTTGTGTTCTGGGAGATAGGAGAATTAGAAGGATGATAGAACTGTCAGCCCAAAGAAGACTCTCCCTACCTTTCCCTAATCTCTACGTAAGAGCTGTGAAAGTGCACAGAGCTACTTTTCTTCCTGAATTTGATTCTGGATTACACAGAAAACTACCTCTCCCCTCCATGGTTGTGTTGGCATGAAAATACAGCCAAAACCAGGCCCTAGAATCATACTAGTAGTCAACTAGAACACTATTCTTTCAAAATAAATAATTTGAAAGTAGAAAATACATTTTAGTGAGATGTATCTTGATTTTGACAATTTTTCTTTTGCTTTTTCCAAATGACATTTCAAACCAAACAAGAATCACATGTTGAAAATCACACTAAAATATTTTGTTTCCAAGTGTCAATTTGACTTCAAAACATATGAAAAATGGACAGTTATTTCACAATAAACTTCAATTTGGCACATCAAAGAAGGACAGGCTAAAATATCAAAATTCTTTTAGTGGTTGGATTTGTTCCTTTTGCAAATCAGAAGTTTCTTTTTGGGAGCAATTCTCTGAATTGTTGTTTGTTTGATTTGTGTTTGGTTTTGGTTGTTTTGTTTTGTTTTGTTTTTAACAAACCCAGAAGAACCTCCAACCACTTTCTTTTCTGTGCAACTTTTTAGTGGTTTCAACTCTGTCCCAATTTGGAGTGAAAATAAATGTCAGGGTACTGAAACATCAAAATATTGAGACAGGGGTTTTATTCTTCTGATCAGTTCTAGTAGTGCATATACCAAAATACTTCAAAGCCATAGTAATTTTTAAATCCCAAATGACCTACAATGACTTTAGGAAAAATAAAGAATTATATTTTATGTTTAAGGATTCTTTTATAATGTAATGTTAGGGATTTTCTGAGACTTTAATGATAGTGGCTGGAGCATGACATCAATGGTTTTGCCAAGGAAGCCAGACTTTATTCCTTCTAAAGATTTCATGACTACGGAAAGAAATATAAACAAGACCTTTGCAATTTGTGCTTCTTATAAAAGCTCCATCTTGCTCTCAAAGCACCAATTCTCTCTATATCTAGTTCTTTATTTATACACATATAATATTTTAGAACTAGGTTTTTAATCACTATTTATAAATCTGTCAATCATTTAAGAAGGTTCATTTAAAAAATGAAAATTTATTGCACCATGAATATTACTCCTAATATATTACATTATCTATTCTTAAACTCCCAAATTACTATGTCTACAGTGCTTATCTTTTCATGCAACCTGCATAAATATCCAGAAAATAACATTTTCTGTTTACTTTTCCTTAGGATAAACAGTGAAACAGTAAAAAGACTCTAAGACACAACAGGGGATGCAAAACAGACAAGCTGCAACAGCCTACATGGGAGGATATTACAGAATTACAGTTGTTGCAATGGCTAACAGCTGTGCATCTGGAATAAACAGGTTTGGAGCCCAGGAGTTTGTAGTAGGGGGAAAAGTTTACCTCAGATGCTTACTCCTTTACTTTTTTATTTCAGTCTTCATTCCAAATGTTTTAAAGAAAAATATTAGAAAAACTCCAGTTATTTTGATTGTTGTTCTTGTTAACTACTCTGTCAAAAGCTACAGGCAGGTAGAGTCATATTAAAATCTTTGTTACTAATAATTCAGTTCACTGCATTTGATTGCTGAGGTTTATCTGCCTGCTTGCTTTGTGCTGCATTTGCAACAACAGAGAAAGTTTTGGATGCATGAGCTCTGCAATTGTTCCTTTAGTGTTATTGATCCTTACACCAACCACACAAACAAGGCATTCTACTGAGCCAGATTTTACATGCCCTGACTGCAGAAGATGCAGAGATTTTCTGGGTTATTTTTGAGGGAATGTATTTATCCACGTGGACACGCCCACTGCCAAACCTAGTCAGCCTCCTGCGTGCCAACCTTTTTTGCAGTAAAGGAGACTATGGACATTGAAAACAAGAGTTTCAAGGTAAAGAAGAGTTTGGGAGTGCATTTTCATGCCTATGATACAAGCAACAGCAAAACCGGTTGATGTAAGAACTATAATTTTGACATTTTATCACTTTTGAGGGCTTGAATTAGCACACCTGCATGTTCATTGTAGGTAATGGAAAAGAGAACTGCCAGAGATGTGGTTATGTTGTGCTTATGCTGGCAGTCTTGTGGATCACACAGCCCTTGAGAACTTGATTAAAGCTGAGGCAGATTAGGAAGGAACTCTCTAAGTGACACATACTCGCCAGTAGCTTTTGACTTGTGATTCAGTAGTTATTCAGACTTTCACCTGCTCAGAATGCACCCCAGTTGCCACTTGAGTTTCATGACCAAGTTATTTTTGCTGGAAACTAGAAAGTTTTGGCAGAAAATCTGAATACGTAGAACTATTTCAAGGAATACACAGGACACAGCTTCTAATGCAACAGTTTGGAAACATCTCCTGTTTCATTGCAGATCACTGTCCTTGAAAGCCAGCATAACACAAGATTGAGGCAAATTATCTCTTGACTGCTTTGGAAAAAGAATGAAAAAGCAAAAAACTTTAGGTTCCACTCCAACCTCTGTATATGTGCATATTCTAGTGGACAAAAACTTTAGATAACACTGTTTTTCTCGGATGGACCAGATCTGTTCTTCACCTGATGCGAACAAGATTATTACATCCAAAGATGTTATCATTATGACAATATTAAATCTAATATATTTTTTTTAAGTAGCAAGCAAAAAAGTCATCACCAATTTCCTCAGTAATATTTTATCCACTTTCCCCAAATTTCCTCTCTCAGTCAAAGATGGTGAGTCTTTCAGGTCTCTATCTTTTCAAGAGATAAGTCAAATTACATTGAATTTATCAGAATCAGATGACTTTTAAAGTTATTCTCAGAAGCAAGACTGGAAAACCAATACCTGACTTCCACTCCAGCCTGACTACATTAGCTGTGGTCTGCTTTTTTTTCTGCAAGCCATTGGTTCTTTCTCAAAGTCCTCCAGATGTTGTTGGTTATGGCTTCCAGTATTGTTCCTAGAAGTAATGTGAGGAAATAAGCATTCTCTAGTTCTTTCCCTTCCTCTCTTTAAAGACTCGGACAACTTAGATAAACTCCTGGCATTCCTCAGTAGCCTTTCCTTTAATGAGAAGATCAGCATGCTGTATAGCTTTTTTTTCAGTGTATACTGCCAGCTAATGGCAACTTTATTAGGTATCTGCAGTGAGATGATGAGCCACCTGGGAGTATTAACACCTGGATTTACAGTCACAATGGTGGAGCATATTGAAGTCCTTCACTACACTGAATTACTCAATAATAGCTTTTGGAAACATAAATAATCAAGAAGCATCATTTTTGAAGATAAAAGTCAGGAACATGTCTGGCTAATTGACCATGATGGAGTTATAATAGTGAAATACTGCATACTTTTGGAGTAAAGTTCTATATCAGGCTGCCTATCTCTAAAGCATTGAGGTCTGGCAACTCTGCAGAAGTTTATGGATAGTGAATCTTGCACACTGCTCCCACCTGTAAGATGCATGTCATATTTTACATTGGTGTAATCTATCACAAAAACTGTGGCAATCTAAGAAACACAGAGATAAAGTGAAACAGGAAGACTTCAAACAAGATTAGCTCGTGGAGAATGCCATCAAGATTGCTAATTCAGTTTGCATCAAAATCCAGGAAAGGTCAGACCCTTGTAACAACAGAATGTTTCACCTGTTTCTCTACATTCAGTTAAGAAAATATTGATTTCTGTTTGAGGATTTTAATCATTTTAACTCCATCTGATTAAGAAAGTGCTCAAACTTACAAACATATCTCCTGTCTTGTGAAGAAGAGACTTAAGTGTGAGCTTAACTGCTTGGCTGAGTTGAGACATATTTACTCAAGTTATTTCAGAGGATTCAAGACAGTGAAAAAATCTAAAACATAAGACTATAAATGTATCTATGAATATATAGCTATGTTTTAGTTCTAAAGTGTACTTCCTTGTGCAATGGCTTTAAAATGGAAGTTTTTGTTGTATGCTTGCTGTTGTTTTGGGGGTTTGGTTTTGAATTTTCCTTTTTTTTTTGTTTTGTTTGTTTTTTTTTTTTTCTGNTTCTTTTTCATTTGTTATTTTTATTTTAAAATTATAAAATAAAAATAATCCTTCCTTTCTTTACCAACACACAAATTTTCTATGAATATTTTTATCTAAATGCTGACATTTGGGAACTAAAGTAAATAAATAAATAAATGACACTATCACTCGATATTTAAACTTTAGGGAGTGTAACAAGTATCTCAACAAACCAATACCGGAAAAATTATTTCAGTAACAGTTTGCAAATAGAAACCACAACTTTTACTCACTGCCTCATGCAATTAGTGGGTGAGGTACAGAATCGCTTCTCTGTCTCTCCGCAGCCCAATGAGTATTTAATTATTCATACAAAGTGAAACAGCTTTAACAGAACAAACATAAGAAGTTCAGGTTGCAGTACCTCAGCATCTAGTGGTTAATACTCAGCCTTGCAGGGTCCTGTTTCTCCTCCAGTGCACCACAGAGGCTTTAACTCAGGTGCTTATCATGCAGGTGACAGCCCTAGGGCAGGATTCAGGAATCCCTGTGTCCCATGCTGAGGTGCCTGTGGCATCACACCAAGGCTCTGAGTGTCCTCCTGACTCCTCCTGTACTACTGAGTCCTAAAGATGAAATGGATGCTCAGTTGCTTCACCACACAATCAGACTATGCTATGCTCTGGAAGCTCCATGTAGCTCATGTTCCTGGAAGCTTATTTACTATGCAGTTCAATAAATTAAGTATGATTTGATCTTAACCACAACCTTTAAACTGCATTCACTCATGCTACCAGATTATTGTGGTGCCACATTCTTCCCTTTGAGGGAGATGAAGCACTGAAACAGGTTGTCCAAAGAATCTGTGGATGTCCCATCCCTGGGAGTCACTAAGACAAGGCTGGATGGAACTCTGAACAACCTGGTCTAGTGGAAGATTATCCTGCCCATGGCAGGGTTTGGAACCAGGTGATCTTTAAGGTCCCTTCCAAATTACATCATTCAATGATTCTATGGTTTCAGAAATGGACAATGAAATTGACCCTATAACTTCAGGCAGGGAACAGGACACAAAGCTCATTCCTAAAATGTTGCATAAATTCACCCTTAGACTTGCAAGTCCTTGTTGCTATTTTCTCCACAATGCCCAGGGTTATGAACTGCTCCTGTTTCCCAGAGTTGCCATACTGTTACCCAGTAACTTCTAAAGTACAGTCTGACTGGAAACAGTAATAAAACACACATGCTTTAAAGTTTTGACACATTGTATTTGAAATTCTGTATCTTGAAGTGCAATGCAGTGCAATATTCTAGAACTTTTTCAACCTGCCAATAGCTCTTAGAAGTAACCATCTGATCATAAATGCACTCTATTTATTGGCTGAGGGAAGGAAGATTGTGATAAACCCATTAAAATGATGAGGTTAATGGGCATTCTCCCATAGACAAGCAAGTGTAAACCAGGCATGCCACTGTGACTCAGTATTTAAGTGAAGCAGTGCTGAATGGGATTTGAGGATCTGAGGATCAGATGTTTATGCAGAGGAAAATCCAGACTTGAGTGGGATATTGCAAGACAGGACAGGGTTCTAGCTGTAAGCTGCAGAAACTGGGGAAGTAAGCCATGGACAAATGTGGGGATGTGGGGGTTCCTCATGGGCAGCTATTACAGAGAGGTAGTTGCCTAAACACAGAGCTCATTGGAGTGGTCATGGTAAATTGTATATATGTATATGTATAATAATGTGAATAAAATAATCATATAGCAACATTCTAGCCAATGATTAATTAATTAGTTATGAGAAGTTATTCCTCAAACTGGCAAACTAAAATAGTACCGGATTTCAGTCAACCAGTTAGAGCATTTAATATAGTAATTAAGAAAATGGACATGAGAAAGACAACCAGTGCAAAAACTCCTAAAAGGAACAATTAATGAACTATGAAACACAGGGCATGAAGCTTTTTACAGTTGATGCCATTTTCTTCCTTTCATGCCAACCAGTCAGATAGAAATTTGCTTACATGAAGGCATCCCAATTTAGACTCAAGGGACTTCAACGTCCATTGGAATCAAGACAATCTAAAAACAGCTCTGTTCTGCTTTGAAAAGGTAAATGAACCTTCTGTGGAAAGCAGAAGTGTGAAAGGTTCAGAAGAAACCTATTACAAGCTTCAGCACACACTTGTGACAAGAATTGTGACTCTGTATTTGAAGAACACGGTCTCCCAAAGGGATGCCAACTAACCTGCAATGTTAAAACACCTAATTCACTTCAGCTGTATAACTTCTCCTCTCAGGTGATGGTATAATTATTCTTTGTAATGCTGTTCGTAAAACAATTTATTTTTTTTTAAGCATTCTTAAGAGCAAAGTTGTTAATACTTGCTGGTCAGATTATATATAATTGTACCCTACTATGCTGTTCTGTCAAAACAGAAGAATTATATAGAAATGCACTGGTTGCAATAGAGTTTTCTTCAGTATAAGTTTTATTTTTCCATTAATATTTCTGGGGTGTTGTTTGTTTGTTTGTTTTTGTTTTTGTTTGTTTGGGTTTTGTTTGTTGTTGTTGTTTTGTGGTTTTTGTTTGTTTGTTTGTTTTTGAAAGGGAGTGGTGGTGCCTAAGTTCCTTTGGACATGAATCCAAACTCCAAATTGTTCATTGGGAAAATAGATGTTCCAACAACATATGGAAAAAGAACAAGTTTCAAAACCTTGAAAGGTGCCTCAACATGAAAGTGTCATCCTGTCGACAGCTTCAATTCTTTAAATTGTTTTGCCTGACACTTAGTAGAACTTCCAGTAAATGGACTTCTTTGATCATACCTAAAGAATTATATGTCAAAATCATGAAGCTCTGTGTTCACTTTCACTCTCTCTGTCTTGCTAAATAAACCTCTGAAGCTTAAGTTTTTCACGTTGCTTAGCACAGAGAGTCAACACTGGAAAAAATAACATTGCAAATAATAAAAGTGAAATAACACTTCAGTTGCTACTGGAATATTATGATACATCCATCCACACACATGAATACACAAATTAACACAAATGCACATAAATGTGCCCCCTACCTGGATATATTTACCATCCTTCCTTTGCTGCTGGTCCTAACCAAAACCACCCAAGTGGTCAGTTGTGGTGCTGTCTTTGATAAACAACCCCTGCTGCAGATTCAGCCCTGACCTATTACTGCTTCAGACTCTGCATCTTTCACAGACTTTAAAGAAAGGTCCAAGAAAAAGAATTAGTGGCATTGTTTTCAAGACTTGTATATGGAAGCCATTTGCAAAAGCCAAATACTTAAGAAAAACAGCAATTATAACAAAGATTACAAATTCTTACATTGTAGTAGGAATTATTCCTATTAAGCAGACTCTATTCAAGCTATTTTCATTAAGAGAGTATTCACCTCTGACCATCTCTAAAGGCTCAGGAGTAGGAAGACAACCAGTGTAAGGCATTGGTTTCAGATTTTTGGAAGAAAAATATCTAGATGAAGCTGTTCCTAGATTTTTCACAAGTGTCAAAGATCTTCCATACTAAGCAGGACAGAAGAAAGTTCCTGACTTTTATATACCTAGCTTTTAAAGTAAAATGGGGAACAAAATTCTATCTTTTAATATCAAAAATTCACACTCAGATTTGAAAACTCTTTTGAATGGAAATAACTGGCATTTCACAGGTTGCTTTTTGAATTTCTTGGTGTGTTTTTAGTTTGTTTGTGGAGTTTTCTTTGGGTTTGTTTTGGGGTTTTTTTGGTTTTGGGGGGTTTTTTGTGTTTCTTTTTTTGTGTGTGTGTTTTTTTCTTTCTTTTGTTTTTGGTTAATTTTTTGTTTTAATTCTGCAGTATGAAATCTGAAATGAGCATTAACATCTGACTAATTTTGTCATGGAGACTAATTTTCTGCTATTTTCCTTCCCCTTTCCTATGAATTCCTTATTTAGAGTTTGTCTGGTATAAATTTTTACTCACTTTTTCTTTAGCATCAGTTAATGAGCAGTGCCTTTACTGTAGAACAAAGTCATCAAAAGTGACATTACTGCACAAATTTCATTACATTAGGGCCTGCTCAAAACAGGGAATTTGTTTGTTATGTTTCCAGGGCTTAATTCTCATGTCGCCTATTAATTATATACAAAGGTAGAAGCAGAGGTAATTTTTGCATTTCACTGATTCTCCTTCACAGGTGGACTTACTGTGAGAGAACATGCAAATCCTACAAAAACCTTATTCTATCCACCTTTTAGATTCATGAGCAGTCATTGGCAGGTATGGAGTGGTGTATGCACTTTAAGTGTTTCGTTTTCATAGGATGCCTAATCTTTCAAAAAATGAATGGAAGTGCATATATGCCAGTACAAAACTCACAACAAAAATCACAGGTTGCAACTCACAAATGCCATGGGAACCAATTCCCTAATTTAAGTTACCTGCCCTGCACCCCCACCTCCCTTTTGCTTTCCAGTCAGTACAAGGTTAAATGAATCCAAACACAGCAGCTGTATACCTAGAAGGTTCTAGTACTAGAATTTTCCTTCTCTTCTATCTGAAGTATTGTGAACAAGGAACTTAACTCTCTGGCTATTTAATCAGTCATAACCCTTTTTTTTTTAATATATATATATTAGTTATTAACTTTCCATTCAACAGAAACTTTTCCAGTATATGTTTTGTCTGAGGCAAGATAAGTTTGACTGATTTCCCTCCAGAAAAATAACATGGACTGCAGAATGCAAGATATTTTGTCTTAATGCCAAAGACATTTAAGCACTATTTATATTTTACTTTATAAACAACAAGCAAACAAACAGAAATTTGTAAAGTTTCTCACCAGTTCCAATATACACAGTATAAGCCCATCCTTCTCTCACTGCTCTTATCGTAAATCTGTGCAGTTGCAGAATTTTAAAAGAACAGTCAAGTTAAAGAGTGTAGCAGCACAGCCAAGGGAGTGATAAAGGAGAAAAAGAGAAAGAGATGTAATAAGACTGGGTTTGAAAATGAAGAGGAAAAAGGAAATGCTTAGACTAGCAGGTTAAAAAAGAACTCGGTGAGGACAACTCCACCCAGCTTGGCACATATAATATAGCTGACTGCCTCACCACCTTATATGTACCAACTTTCAATCTGTGAATCTCTTTGGAGCCATAATGCTTAGCACTGCAAATCATCCACTGAAAGAACCTTCAAATCTTTGGAACTTATTGATACAATTACCTTTGTGCTGCTGAGTTGAATGCAGTGTCCATTGTTTGTCTGTAAACTTTGTCTGCAGTTGCAAGAAAAAGAAAAGAAAGAAAAGTATTAATCTGTGCAGCATGTATTGTGTCGGTACTCTTCCTCTTTGGATCACACTAAGCTAAGAAATCCATTTAACCTTTTAGTGTCAAGTTTGATGGACCCAAGGTGACACTGTATTTTTTCATTGTGCAGTACAGTTTATGATTGCAATAAACCTGAAGGAAAAATTGATGTTGACAAAGATTATATATATGTTTTTCTTCTCCTCTTGCTGAGATGGAAAAGTGACAAGTGTCACTTTTGAAAAGCAGTAGCCTCATGTACAATCTAAGGACAAGGTTAGTCATCAATCATGTCTTTTCATAAGTCTTCACTGATGAGTTTGACTTTGGACCTGTAATGTTTGAACCCTCTCTCAGCTTGTGCCCCACAATCATTCATTCATTCATTCATTCATTCATGGATTTTTAAGGCCAAAAAGGACAATTACAATCATCTTGTGTGAACACAGGCCACAGAGTTCAAGCTTTCATTCTTCCTACCCCTTTTTCTTTCACAAATTGTTTCACATTTTTCTTCTCTTGTACTCAGTTGCTTACTGAAGTCATTGTGATGCTTAAACCTTCCTCTGAATTGCCTCTGCCTCCCCTTCACCCTCTTTGGGACAAATTCCTACCATGAATCTCACATATACTAACTCTTGCATAAAGCTTCAAACCAACAACCTACAACTCCTTGTAGGGAGTGTTACCTCAGCCTCTTAAAAAATGCAGATCATCTTCTAGTGTTATCAATAAAGACTATCTACCCTAAATGTTCATCAACTGACCTCTTGAAACATATGCATTTAACAAGCATTTTTTTCTAGAGAACAACTTTGTCTTAGTAAATATAGTATAATTAAAGGTACCTTTTCGATTCATATCCATATCTTACTCTACTCCAAGCCTGTCTCCCATTTCCCTTTTTTCCCCTTCTGTGTCTTAAGTCTGTCAGAGTCTGTCTCTTTGCTCTTCTGGCTCATAAAAGTTTAAATACAAAGAACTTCTCAATTCACAGGTAAAATAAATTGTCAATGTGTTTCTAGCAACTGTTCATAGCCTTTTATTTTATTTCCCCCACCCTTTATACAAAAAATTAATGGGATACACCAATCTGCCATTGTGCCCTTGACATGTAATTTGTTATAAATAATAATACAAATGATTACAGGGAAAACTACTACTGCTAGGAGTGCATCAGTTTGCCAGCATGGAGATAAATAAGACAGCTCTCTCTGTGGGTGACTCTGTCATCACGTTTTGTACTGGTGCTACCCAGCAGGCTTAACAATGTGCGTCCTGTCATGGCTGGTCTCAAACTTTCTTCAGAGAGAAGCTAGGGGACTAAAGCCCTTTTTTAAAGAGAAATAGCTAAAAGGAGTTAAAAATAAGTGTCTCTCTGATGGGCTGCTGTGTCGAATGCATTTAATTGCCCACAAGTAGCATATCTTCCCTTCTTCATATTATTGCAAAACCTGCTGCATTTCTGTGGTACAGACATTATTCAGGTTTTATCTTCTACAGAGACAAGCTGTAGTTTCTTTTATAGGGAAAGGGGAAAAAAGACTCATAAGAGAGAAGGCAATTACAGAAGCAACCGTTGATGTCAAGAATGGAAGAAAGAGTTGTAGGGTTATTTGGGTGCAAACCTGAGAATTGAAGGTCCTGGAATATATGGCAGTTCTGCCCCATACCTGTGTGGGAATTTCACTCATATTTAGCAGTAAACTGGAGAGATTTACAGGAAAACTCTTTTTCTAAATCACTCTACCAAACTTGAAACTGCCTTCACCTTCTTACTAACAGTAGCATAATTTGTTGATATGTCCAGATTGTTCATATTGTGGTACCATTTAGGAAACCTTAATTAAATATGCACAATGCTCTGTAAATAAAGATTAAGAATTAATCAGCTACCAGAACGTTTCCAGAATTTCAACTTCTGTGTGTGGTTTTATTTAGTTTATGTTTGAACACAAACCCTCTTTTTCTATTAAAGCTTGTATGAATTTGCCTGACCTTTTCGATTAACTGCCTTAAAAAATATGTTATGGAATCAGAAAACTTGAGCAAAAGTTTTGAAAAATCATGGAGTTCACTGGAACATGGAATACCAAGCAGTTAAAGGTTATATTTTGCACTAGTCCTGCTGATTTGGGTTATTTCTTTTACTAAGAAGAATCTTTCTTTTTGTGCTTCACAGCATCTTGGAAAGTATAACTCTGATTATCCTATACTTATGGGTGGATGAGCTACGCTGTTCATAATGAACTGAGGCTTCAAGTGACACAATATTTCAGCAATCATATACCTTTTGGTGCAATATGGACAACATAATTTGTTAGTGGATTTCCATGGCACTGGACAGAATCAGTGCCAGTTACCTGAGTGGTTCAGATTCCAGCATGTGAAAGTAAGCAACATGAAACACTGCACTTTAGATTTAGTATAAACAGAAGTCAGTCAAAGAGTGATTAAAAAATTGTTTCATGCCAAAGTAATATGTTTTGAAAATTGCCTTCCATACATTTTTTCTTTTTTTTTTCCATTCTGGTTCATTACAAATGTATTTACATTGAGATGTTTGTATTTCCACAAAACATTAAATTGCCTCATCTTATTATTTATGTTTTTATTACTAAAAAGTCTCAGAGCATCCATTATGATAACATTTATATAAATGTGGATAGTAGTCTGTTTTTGCCACCAGGAGTTTGCAACTGAAGTAGGTGGTATTGTCAAATTATGTCAACTGTCCCAAAAGTTTGAAACTCAAACTATTTTGTAATCAATGACAGGTACTTTCAAGGACAGTGCATCCTTCACTGCTCAAGCAGGTCTCCCATTTCCCACTCACACTCACAGACATGCATTCAATTATATAGCAAGAACTTTGTGTTTCAGGTCCAGCTAATTGTTCTGCAAATGCAGGAGCATATGAATTTCAGTGAGGTTTACCAGGCAGGAGAAATGTAATCACCTTGGAGTTGAACATGCCCATTATAACAAATAAAGCAATTAACTCATGGGAAGGGTCGGTAAGGAGGGAGTATCAAATCAATTACATTTATGAGTAGAGCTAGCTACTTACTTATATTCATAAGAGAATAAGTTTTCTTTAAAATTAGAATTGCTATAAAAGTGGTTAAATATTTTGGAAGACCAGGAGATTGTGTTAGCAATTCTCTCTAATGTACCAAAAATACAAATTCCACAGTCAGAACCTCAAATCCTTAGAAAGCACTAAGAGAGCTGATTTTCAGAGCAACCACTAGACATTCCCAGTTTGCATCAATGCAATGAGGAACTACATGTTCTCAAACCTTGAGCAACCTGATATTTAATTTTGTTGCTCATGCCATTTAGGCACCAGCTTTTAGAACCTTTACATTAAAAGAAAAAAAAAAAAAGGGTCTTGATCTACATTTATATGCAACTGTTGTTTATGCTTTTACTTCCAGTTTGGTTTGAGGTTCTAAAATAAAGCTAGCATGTACTGACAGGCTTTATGACACTGTTTTAAATATTGTTGGAGAAAACAAGATTTAATACACACAAAAAAATCCCCAACCACAAGCCAAATCCTAAATAAACAGACAATAGCTGTCAGTATTAAAAAACTGTTTCATTGAATTTCATTCAACATATAAAATTATCAGGTTTCTATTCAGTCTGTAGGGATACCTTCTAATTATTTATTCACTTCTACTTCCTTGCCATTGATGGGGAATGGCTGCATAAGGTTTAAAAAATCAGAGACCTTTCGAAGTGGACTTAAAAACTGACACCTTTGAATTGTAGGCTCCAGATTGTTGCAAAATTTAGTTCTGATGACTGGAAGGTCCGGCTGTACCCTAAAAGGACTCCTCAGCTATTGAAAAATATTATGAATAATGCATACAGAATGTAAAGTACAAATGCTTTAAAGTAGCCAAGACACACCGTTGTGTTGCCACATGAAGGTGGCCTTGCTTTGTTCAAGCTGCCACCCGGAATGTTATGGGGAATAATGTGGAGGGTAAGCAGACAGCATTAACAGTGCCCTTCCTCCAAGGAGTAGCTGCTGCAAATGCTGAGGTAGAATGAAAAAAATGCATCTTTGAAGTATGTATTTGCTTCGTAACTTCACATTAGATATAGTGTAAATTTAACTGTATGATTAATCTCCTTTATTTCCTATTTCCTTATTTTAATACCCACTGAAAATTGTCCCTTTAAGTAAACAGTCCTTCTTTTCCCCCCTGTTTTCCTCATATTTTTTCATTTGTGTCATCCTTCAAAGCAAAGTAACCCCCTCCAGTCTAGTTTAGAAATAAATCAATATCTTTCAAAAGTGGAAGGCTTGTGCACTCAATGAAAATAGCAAAAAGGCTTGACTGCGGACAAGTCGAATGTTAAAACTTAATAAAAATAGGATGAAAAGATTAGTGGAGAAACAAGCTGCTGAAGTTTCTAAAATAAAAGAAGTAATAATAAAAAGTTTTTCATATCCATCAAAGGCAAGAAGCTTGCCAGAGAGTTTATGGGATTTACAAATGACCAAAATGTAAAAGAATCATACAAGGAAGATAATGACATAAAAGAAAAGAAAAATTAATTCTTCATATCCATATTCCTTATGAAGCTGGGAAATTTGGTTGCTTCTCTGTGTTTGAATGTCAGTCTCAAAATGAAGTGTCAACAGAGGAGATTTTGGACATATCGATAAAAAGTAACAGATCATCAGGACCAGATGGTATTTACCTAAGAGCCTGAAAGAGATTCAAGCATGTAACTACTGAATTAACTGTGTTTTAAACCCTACTGCTTCTAGACAAGAGGTAAAGAGATAAGGAAATGGGTAGGAGGGAAGATGAAAAGGAGCTGAAGGAAAGGGGAAAAGGGGAACAAAAAGAAGGGGAGGGGAAAGGAGGAGTGAGGAGAGACAGGAAGGTTTGGGAAGGTTTGAGAAGATTTGGGAAGGGAAGGAAGAGGAAAGAGAAAATATGGAAGAGGAAAGAGGGAAGTTGGAAGATGGAAGAGGAAATGGGAAAGGGAAGATGGAAGATAGAAGGGAAAAGGGAAGATGAAAAGAAAAAGAGAGGGGAAGGGGAAAGAGAAAAGAGAAGAGGGAAGGAAAAAAGGAAGAGGGAGGGGAGATATATTGCCAGTAGACTTTTCATTCAACAACTGAAATAGTAAGTTTAATCACAACTCATTCTATTTCCACTGTGCTTAAGTTAATATTGCATTAAGATTGCATGCAGAGAATCTTTTAGCAGATCTTTTTGGGGGGGTTATGCAGGGGAAAAGGAATTACACTATTTAGAAGAACACCTTAAGGATTTCATTTACTTGGGTTAACTTCTTTGTAAGTATTCTGAACGTTTAACATGTTTTGGGGCTTAAAATTTTAGATATTCATATTTTCTTGCATTTATTCCACAGTGTGGCAGCCATCACATCAGACTTCTTGCTCTGCTCATTAGGAAGAGAATTTACTACAAAATTAACAACAAAAGCTCTCCAAAACTGTATTTAAATCTTGTTTTTGTAAGAAAATGCAAAAATCATTGCTGACGACATGGCAATTTTCCAATCAAACATTTCTGTTGGTTGCAAAGACAGAAAGTATGTGCAGACAAAAAGGGCATTTTGGCATTAACAGCTTTAGCAAAGCTCATTACACAGTGACTGCTGTTGCTGTGAAATATTGGTCTTTGAAGGGTAATAATAATTCAAGTAGCATAACACTGCATATGAGTATGGGGACCAAAGACCCTGGATGTTGAAAAGAATTACAGATCTTCAAAGTTTCATATACAAACAAAACAAAAATGTAGCATGTAATGAAGACCTGAGTAATGTAAAAGGTTTTGTCTCTGAGCAAGGGAGGTGAAGAGGAGGGAGAAATAGGGAAAGAAGTGGGGAGAAAAAAAAAACAAAAAAAAACACAACAACAAAAAAAGACCCAAAAAACCCCCCAGAGAAATAAAGAAATGAAATATGAATTTTAAGCATTGAAATCAGAAGACGTGAATTGTCACCTCTTGCTTACTTGTCGCAAACATCAATATCCAAAGTGGCTGAAGAATATCAGTGCTGGTGTGAGAAAGTCAGCAGGGTAATGACACCAAATCTAAAAGCAGGAAAGGTTATATTGATAGTAAAAGGGATGGAGAGTTTCCCTTCTTGGTTTCTAATAGAAAGGTATCAAGAAGATATTACAGCAGGTTTAAATGGGATATTATGAAAAATTTCTTCACTGAAAAGGTCAGAAGATGTTGGAAAAGGCTCCCAGGGAAGGGACTCAGAGATCATTCCTGGAAGTATTTAAGACTTGTGCCACTTGGGAACACCATTTAGGGGAGGGTTTGGTAGTGCTGGGTTAAGGGTTGAACTTGTCATCTTAAAGACTTTTTCCTATGTAAAGAATTCTATGATGGCCTTCACCACATTGATAATAAGATTTTCAGAAGGGAATTTTCCTCAGTCTTTCTTCCTTTTGTAACTGGGCAACTTCAGTACTTTTTAAGTACAAGGTGAGAGAGAATTTTTGAAATTTGTGGTTCTGTGGGAATTTTTGTTGCTTGTGCAAAAAGAAAAAATTATAAGAGTTAGAGAAATCTTTGTTCAACTGTGCAGGAGATAAAAATATTGAAAAATTCTTTTAAGAGGTGAACTGTATCGCTCAAATTCTGTCAAAGAATGAATGAATTGACGCTGTTCTAGTCACTGAGTTTTTGGGTTAAACAGAAATGAGCTCCAAGGAAATTGTTCTTCAGGGCCTGAACTCTTCTTCCAAATATATGACAACTAACTTGTACTTTAGAAGCAAATGTAATATTTCACTTTCATAAAAGAAGGAAAAAAGGGAAAGGGAAAGAACTTCATATCTAGTTTTGTATAACCCATCTAACTTGTTTATTTATATTTTGGTTATTCTTGCAACTTAATCAAAAAGTTGTTTACATAAATTTATTTCTAGTGGTTTTATTTCCTATAATTCCCTGTGATTTAAATTGCTTTATCAATATCCAAAATTTGAAGAATATTGAGAAGCTTACTTATGTCAGACAGAATTTTTTATTCCTGATCCCTCATTAAAAGCAGATATTTCCTTGGATCTTTTATTTATTTATGTAAACTATAACTCAAGTTTTATTTTTTTTTAAATTATGCTTATTTTGTTTTATTTAATTCCATTTAATTCAGCTATTAATAAAATAGATGAACGATATTTTTCCCACAGGAATCTGAAAATGAATAAGTTAACAAGTGTCAAAGTGTTTCAGAATTAGTCAAATAGCCCCTGCTATCCCCATCAATCTTTCATTTGGCCAGTTTATATTCTTTTTATTTTACTTGTTTAGACTTTTGTTTACTTGGGGTTTCCTGTTTGATCCCTTTTTGACCCCACGAACAAATTATAAAAAAATAGAAAAGAAAAATGAAAGGCAATAAATTATGAATTTAAATGAAAAACACAATGAGTTTTCAAAGAGAAGAAAAAATTAAATGTTCATCTTAGAATCCATATTGACAAGGCTGTTTCATAACATAAAAATACATTATTTACATTAAGGGAATTGTATTTCAGCTTTGAATTGTATAGAGATGCTTTAAGTTCATGTTTGCTGAAATCAGGCCAAGTTACAAGCTTTCCAAATTTTCAAAACTTTGCAGGAGAGATTAAAGCTAAAAGCAGTGCAAGGATCCAACACCTATAAAAGTGACTTTCTGCAGTCACGCAAAACACACCTACAGATTACAAAATCACGGAATCACAGAATATGCTGAACTGGAAGAGACCTACAAGGTCAAGTGGTCAAGTTCAACGCTCAGCCCTGCACAGGACCATCCCCAAGGGTCACACCCTGTGCCCCAGAGGATCATCCAAACACTCCTGGAGCTCTACCAGCCTTGGTGTTGTGCCCACTGCCCTGGGGAGCCTGTTCAGTGCCCACCATCGTCTAGGGGAAGAATATTTTTCTAACATCCAGTCTGAATCTTCCCTGACACAACCCAGGCCATTCCCTGGGTCATGTCCCTGGTCCCCACAGAGCAGAGATCAGTGCCTGCCCCTCCCAAGTAAATTGGACCTGCAATGAGGTCTCCCTTCAGTCTCCTCCAGGCTGAACATACCAAGTGCCCTCAATGTCTTCACACATTTCCCCTCAAGGCCCTTCACCAGCTTCATTGCCCTCCTTTGGACACGTTCCAATGGCTCAACCTCTTCCTTCCATGGTGTCCCCCCAGACTGCCCCATTGTTGCAGGTGAGACCACCCCAGCGCAGAGCAGAGCAGGACAATCCTCTCCCTCGCCCGTCCGGCGATGCTGTGCCTGATGCCCCCCAGGACAGGGTTGTCCCTCCTGGCTCCAGGTCACAGCTGACTCTTGGCCAACTAGGCATTGACCAGGACCCTTAGGATCCTTTCCTGGCACTACTTTACAGTATTTCATTCCCAGTCTGTCCATACATCCAGGGTTGCTACATCCCAGATGCAGAATCCATCATTTTTGAACTTCATATAATTGGTGATTGCCCAATCTTCTAATTTGTCAAAATCTCTCTACAGGGTCTCCCTGCCTTTGGGGGGGTCAATTTTGTGTCATCCGCAAACTTGCTCAGTATGCCTTCCAGTCATGCATCCAAGTCATTTATGAGGATGTTGAAGAGCACAGGGCCTAAGATGAACAGGTCACTCATCTGATGTCATCCTATTCACTATAACCATTTGTCCTCCACTCACGAGCCAATTGCTCACCTACCATGTGACATCAGGGACTTGGGCTTTGGTCAAAAGTAGTCTTTGTCTTGATTCAGTCCATGTTTGCTTGGGTTGAGCTGTAATTCTGATATTAGGACCTGACATTGCAGAAGGATATGCTCTCAAGCTCAAAATGATGACTAATGGTATAGGTCCTGTTTTTATGTAGTGGTTGCTAAAGTCTTGTGGCTACCAGGAGATATCCAGACTGAAAGTTATTGAATTTTTAAAGTGTTGATGGCAACACCCATATATTTATGTGAAATTCTGATAAAACAGAGACAAATAGACCAACATATTGAAGATACCATGTACCTGTATATTTTTTATTTCAACATATATACTTATAATTCTATACAGATAATAACTCATATTTGCTGGTACTAATCTGAACAAAGTTTAGTACTGATCTCTACAGATGTAGAATTTTGGGACTGAAGTTGCAAAAGTGTAAGCTAAAACTAGTACCTCAACATACTTTCAATTCATCCATGGGAAGCATTTAAGATTTCAGTCACCCTAGGATGTTGATTCTGTTCTTATATTTTTAAATTTTGTACCCATATACTTTCACTGGCTTTATCAAAAATACTAATTTATATCAATGCAAGTGATAATAGAAGTCATTATCCATTTCACAGAATATTTGTTAAGTATCTTTATAGCCTTCCACAGAGGCTAACTCCCACCCCATGCCACACACTTTAGAGTACACTTCTGTCAGAGTTCCTATTATCACCTAGTTAAAACCAGCCTTAGAAATTTGATATTTTTGGTAACTTGGAGATGTCATCTAATACCCAGAATTTAACCTAAACTTATTTGGACAATCAACTTCTGTTAAAATTGATTGTTTGATTAAGCATGACAGAAAGCATTAGGCCAACAAAACCTCTGAACATTTTAAGACCTTAAGGTGACTTTGCAAAGCTAATAAGAGATCTAAATGTAACTATAATTTAAACAAATAAACTGGTCATGATATTGTTATTGTTATTTATCACATATTATTGTGAGGAGATAAACCTTTGATGAGATGAATGTAAGAGTCCATAAACTCAAATACATAGTTCTATAATGGTAGGACTCTCAGTTTAAATTCAGTTGAATTTTTCTATTCATCTCTTTTAAGATGACAACTCTTGTTTGTTTGTTTGTTTTTTTATTTATTTTGAAGAGAAGTAAATAACAAAATCAGGAATTAATCTATTAAAGTCATTTTAACAGCAGTTTTAAAGATGTCTTTAATGTGTCATCAATGAAATGATACTGTGCACATGCAATTAATATATATGGTTTGCTAGTCAAGGTTTAAGAAGTAGCATTTTGGAAGTACAGTAATTCAGTGTTATTTCATCACTAGAATTCTAAGCAAATGCATAACATTTAACAGATGGTGAGATTTATTTTTCCTGTTTACTCCTTATCCTGTTAAACACAGCTATCAAAATGCATCATTAACACCTTTTTATCATGTATTTGATACTGATGGTGAATATTGCGATAACTATAATGATAATAATAGCAATCATAATAATATGTTTTTTTCCTGCTACTTCCTCTGAAACATCTCAGTTAAATTAAGGCTCTATGTCCCATGCAAGGACATATATGTAAAATGAGGCAGAAGAAAGCTACAGTGATTTATATTTGCAGTCTTCTTTACTTTTAATTTTATTCATTGTTACAGTGATGGATTTAATTCAAAATAATACTGTAAATTATTATACAAAAGAAGTTATTTCGGTCATATGGTAGTTTCTCATTACGTTGATAGTGTACCTAGTGTGCATGTGCAAGATAAAGGTTATTTCACTGTCTTTACTGCCTTTCTTTTTAGTTTCTATCTCTTAGATGACAAGAGATATCAATCTCACTTTTCTTATTTTACTCTCATTCATTTTGTCTTTTTTTTTCTCCTCGACTCTGTTGCTGTAGAGTGCTTACCCACACTGTGAGTTCCCTTTGAATTTAACATGGGGAGATCTCGTCTCCTTTGGGACACCTTTACCCTGAGCTCAGAATCCCATCAAGCTGGTTTTTGTTTTCTTGGCACTCATGAGGCTCTAGCCCTGTGTTCAAAGATAGATGCTGAAGAGCATAAGAGGAAATGTGAACTCTCAAATGCAAAACAAAGGAGTTGAAATAGATATATTATAGTGTATTCTATCATCAAAACAAAACAGAAAAAAAAAATGAAAAAAACCCAACAAAACAAAAACAAAAACAAAAACAAAACAAAACAAACAACAAAAAAAAAGGCAAACTAATAAACAAAAACCAAACCCCAAAACCCCAAACTATTCTCAGTAACATACACAGTATTCTAATAACATACATATAAGATGACTGTGTAGGTTAAAGCAGGTTAAAGTTCACCTTCTGAGTCCTGATATGAGAGTCAAACTTAACAAAACCAACTTACTTCAAGGAAGGGAATATATTCCAGTGACAGCCATCTCTTTTGTAGCTGGTATTCCCATCTGCCCCAGGTGCCCTCACTCTAAAAATTCTGATACCTGTGAGCAAAACGTTGTGGGCAGTCTGTCCAGAGAACACAGATGTCTATTTCAGCACTTGCATTGCATTTCTGGATGGAAGTGCCTCACTTCTAGCCATTATGTCACTGAGAATCACCATGCCTTCTCATATATGTTACTCTTCCGTAAAGATACTTGCAACAGGTAGGTTCTGACAATGGGACTGCAATAGATTTCCTTAGAGAAAGAAAGATACCTTTGGAGTCAGCAAGATTCACTTCTTTATAATGCTGATTATTTAATGACCTGGCCTTATTTTTGACTCAGTCAAAAGAAAGGCTGGTAGACTTTAAAAAAAAAAAAAAAAAAAAAAAAAAATTAGAAAAAAAAGGGTCCCTATTAACTTTTTTTTTTTCATATACAAAAAGAGTTCCATGCTGTCATAGCTATAGTTTCCCAGCTACGTTTTTCAATTAGAACAGAAGGGAATAGAATGTGTTATTTCAGTTGAAAGAAATCTACAATGAACATCTAGTCCTGACAAATTCAGGTCTGACAAAGGTAAAGTGTGCTGTTCAAGGCATTGTCCAATTGCCTCTTAAACACCGACAAGCTTGGAGCATTAATCACTTCTCCAGGAAAGCTAGACCAGCTTCTTGGTAAAGAAATGATTCCTGATGTCCAGTCTAAACTTTCCCTGGCACTGCTTTGAACCATTCCCACACATCCTATCACTGGATATGCAGGAGAAGAGCTCAACACTTCCCTCTCCATTTCCCCTCCTTGTGTGCATGTAGAAAGCAATGTGGTCACCACTCAACCACCTTTTCTTCAACCTGCAGAAATCCAAAGTCCTCAACTGCTCCTTATACATAGTCCCTCGCAGGCCTTTTGCCCTCTCTGTTGCCCTCATCTGGATGCATTCGAGGTTCTTCACATCTTTCTTAAATTTTGGGGCCCAGATTGTTGTTGTTGTTGGCTAGACATCGCGAACGAAGATTTTGGGATAAGCCTGTGCAATAGATTTTCCAGGTGAGGCACAGTGTGCTCGGAACTGGCCCCACCCCCTTTACTCCTGAGGTTCATCTTGCCACGGCCGAGCACGCTCGGACAGTGACAGCGAGTTCCTCCAGGATTCGAACCGGTGTCCTCAGAGGAGGAGCCGGCTCCAGAGTCGGCGACCTACACCATTTGGGGCCCAGATAATTACGCAAAATTCAAGTTGAGATTGTGCCAGCTTGAATACAGAAGAGAAACTTTCCCTAAACCTTCAGGCTGCAATGTGTCAAGGACAGGTACAAGGCTGAAATCTAAGTTATTCCTGAAAGATGTTCACCTGAGTATTATTCTGATGATATCTTTTCACCTTATCCCCATCAGAGGCTCCTCAGAACAGTCTGTTCCTCCTGTGAATGCAGAATTGGAATGGTTGAACCTGTTTGAATCCCTAAGCAACACCAAGCTCTTATGTTGCTGCCCAGTTGCAGATGTCTCTTCTGGACACCCTTTCCATCTGAATGGCTGATCACCTTGAGGACACATTGCCTTTCCCTGTATTTAAGTCAGCCATTAGGGAGCAGGAATTTGGAACCTTGGCCACAGCACGCTTGTCCCATTAGACCTGTTCCTCTCATCTGCTTTGTCAGTGGACTGTATTGAGAAAAGTCCAGAGAGTGAAGACTAAGGAGATCAGGAAAAAAACAACATCCTAAAGGTACATAACAGTGAAAAAAAATAGTCTCCTAAGCTTAAAGGGGAGCAATGCCAGCTTATATTCAACAGCTCTTCAACTAGCAGCTCTTGCAAAGCTACTATTTAGTATTCCACTTCCAGGCCCTGGCAAGCACCCCATCCCGTTATGAGGGAATATAATCTTCTTTTTGCTACATCGTTTGTTTTTAATAAATCACATGCAGAGCTTTTATAACATAAGCCTCCAAAATAAAACTCATGTGCACATATCTCACATAAATAAATAAAATAATAAACACACATGCAAACACACACAAGCAGAAGGCAAATAATTACTGAGTTGCCAGGGTCCCAAATGTTGGATTGTAAATTATAGATTGGTTTGGGAATCTTGCCCTGTTTTAATCGGTTGTTTTAAATATGCTTCAAAGTGTAAACTGTACGATGCTGATACACTGTTAGTATATTCAATGGATGTCTGGGTTAGTCTGACCTATTGTTATGGCTACTACAGAAAGGTCAGCATTTAACATGCTTCTGGAGCAAAGACAAACCCTTCTGGGGACATGGACAATGCCATGAGTTTTCTTTGGCAATTTGCTCCATTTCAATATGTTAAAAGCGGGGGCACTAATTTCATGCTTAAACATCATAAGGACTGTCATGTAATTTTCTAAATAGGAACAATTATAACCTCCAAATATGCACAGTAAAATACATAAAATCATTCAAAATTAAGATTTTGCAATAATAAAAATGTGGCTTTTTGTTTTGTGTATTAGTTTTATTTCTGTGGGTACTTTCACTGCATGCTTCTTCTGCCTCTTCCTGTAACAACAATGAGTAAAAAAATTTGCAAAACAATCAGACCATGTTTTATTATCTGAAAGCCACACATTTTTAGGAATTTAAGAATTTAAATTCAAATTTAAGAAAGTATATAAATTTTGTCAGGCATAACAAATTCATAGCACTAAGTAGAGCTGTCTAATGCCAAAATACAAGAAACTTAACCAGAACTTAAAGGAAAAGTACTTTAATTTAAGCCTACTTTTCAATTTTTTGCCTCACAAGCTGCAGCTAGGTGACACATCCAGGAAGAGAAGCTCTTTCGAAATAGTTATATTGGCAGCAGACAAAGTAGCTTCAGCATTGTGTGCTACTCCACATAAATGAAAACGGTGTATTAAAAATTAAAAAAATATATTTTTTTATTTTTTTTTTTTTTAGTAGAAAGAAGTAAAATCACTAAAAGTCATCCCAGAAAGACTGTGACTTACAGGTTAATTTGATTTGGTCCTGGCTTTTGGTAAAACATTAATGGCATACTGTTTTGTATTCACAGTGTCAGGAACACTCTTGTCCTTATGCATGATAGGATGATGGCTAAGAATTTTCTCTCACTAAAATTTTGGATGGCATAAAATTAGAGAGAAGGGGAACATTGTGACTCACAGGGATCTCCACAGGTTGAAGAAATTGCCTTTGATAAGACTCATGAAGTTTTTAAAAGGTAAACATGAAGCTGTGTATCTTTAATGGGATAAGGTCATGCAACCGAACAGACTGGGAACCACCTGTCAAAAATAAAGTTTTCTCTTGTACTTTCTAAATCTAACTACATTTTACATGTTTTTATAGGTTGGGAAGAGCAGGAATTGGATGGAACTTTTGCAAATGTTGTATGTCTTTCCATCAATGATTCCCATGGATAACTACCTCAAAAAAAAACAAGGAAAAAAAAAGAGAATAAATTACAAAATTGGCATTATCCTTTCATGCTTCCATATAATTTTTCATCATTTGAATTTCACTTATATTATAGATTTGAATCCAGACCACTGATTCTAATACCCTTTAGGTTTTCAGTGTCCCCTGTACAGTAACTCCAAATTTGAAATACACCACATGCAATCAAAAATACTCTGTGTAGTTCCAATGAGAAGGGAAAAGGGAAGTGCAAGAATGGAAGGAAAAAAGGGATGGAGAAGGGGAAAAAGAGAAAGAGAGACAGGAGGGAAGGAAAGAAGTAAAGGATGAGAAGGGAATACAAACCTGAGCATAACTGATGGTCTAAAAGAACTGCCTTTCAGCTGTGGTATTTCATAAGGAAGGATTTAAAATCTTAAGTAGCATAAATTCTTTGAAAGGTGTGGTAGGCATCTGCTATATATTACAGATGCATTAGACACATAGATAAGATTATAAAAGGCATGGAACAATCATTGGACACAGAACTGCTTCAGGCACACCAATCTACAGGTGCTAGTGTACTACAATTACAATAACTAGGCTGAATTACAGCTACCCAGCAGAGATGTAATAAAGGTATGAATTATTGACTTGGCATCATCCTGAGACAGCTTTGGTCACAGCCTTGCTATGTTTTGGAGATGATAGAATGAGATTTGTGTGATGTAAAATTATAATCAAAGACAGTTCAGGATGAAAGATGACCGCCAAGGTTATGAACCTTAGTGGGAGGCTGCAAACTCTGATAAAAAAGGAACTGCAAGGGAGAAAGTATTGATCATTTGGTTTCATGGAGCCAACTCAAAACACCAGGCTCCATTCAGAATTTAATTTCAGGATTTATTCACTTGTCCAAACAGCACATATAGCTCAGGGAGTTAATTGTATCAGAGTGGGCAAGGATGAGAACAAATATACCAAATGACTCTTTGAACCCCAGGGTCCTACTGTCTGTCGCTGGTGAGAAAAGAAGGTGGGAGGAAAGCATCTGTGAGTTTTGGTCCAAGGTGCAGGGAATGCTGGGATAACAATCAAGATTTAAAAAAATTACTTTGCAAAGCAGCAATACGGCCCTGGTTGCATACCTTATGGCTTTTTGTTTAGTTTATGTTAATTTTTAATATTGCCCTATGTGGTTGCTATTTATAATCTGAAATCATTTAGATTATATCTTATGGCATTCAAAAAGGGAAACTTGAGAGATAATACAATGAAAGTGTGGCACAGGTCAGGACAGGAATAGGAAGATAAGAGAAGGCTGAGAAAATAGGGATTGTTCAGCCTGGAGAAGAGGAGGATCTGTGGTGACCTTATAGTGGCCTTTCAATATATAAGGGGGCTGCAAGAAAGCAGAAGAGGGACTTTTTACAGAGGCATGTAGGGATAAGGCAAGGGAATGGCTTTAAACAGAAGACAGGTTCAGATTGCCTGTCAGGAAGAAATTATTGACTGTGGTGAAGGACTGGAACAGACTGCCAGGAGAATCTGTGGATACCCCATCCATGGAAGTGCTCCAGGCCAGGCTGGATATAACCCCTATTGCATAAAAGGTGACACAGTGGTGCACACTGGTAACAGACTGACTCGTGGTGGTTGTGTTTGTGGTATTGAGGGAATGAATATGAAGATGTAGCTTTCTAAAGCACCGACCTAATGCCAGCAATAGCAGTAATCTACAAAAGAAGCTGAGAGGGAGAGCAGAGTCAGTACAACACTACCCATAGTTTCTTTCTCTCTTTTTCTCTCAGCTCCAATTTATGGTTTCCACTATCTACCTGTAGACTAAGCTTGCCTTGAATTCTAAGAATAGTGAAAAACACAAACACTGTAAACAAAACACAAGGAATTCAAGAATTCATCTAAAAAACTTTTAAATATAAGTAAAAAATCATATAAATTTTTTGCCAGATCTGCATAACAAACCTTTTTAAGCTATTGGAAGTATCCTTCATGTTTTCTTTGGAACAAATGTTGTGATCAGATTTCTTAACTTAACAATATTTATTTCAGCTCTTTTTAAATAACGAATTCATGTCTTCCTTTGTTAGTATACATTACAAAATCCCACTAAACAGTAGCTTATACCCCAATACAATAACCAAATATTAGAAAATACTAAAATTAATCAGAGAGGGACCATCTACACTACCACAGTATGTCATATGTACTTAACTAGCTTGTGTTAATGATCATGTGAAAGATCTAATATAAAATAAGTCAAGACTGAAAATGCCAATTGTGAGGTATTGACTGCAACTATTCCATGAAGTAATGAATGACTAAAACAAAACAAAAAAAGAGATCTGTAATGAGATACTCATTTTCTGTGCTGAATTTCTAACATATAAGAAGAGAGGAAAAAAAGGGAGTGGGAGGTAAACATGATAGATATACTCTGGCCCTTTTTCCCCCAAATTCCTTTCCTTTCCTTTCCTTTCCTTTCCTTTCCTTTCCTTTCCTTTCCTTTCCTTTCCTTTCCTTTCCTTTCCTTTCCTTTCCTT